>JAAAKG020198971.1:0-23771 GCA_010014905.2 Druon quercuslanigerum | reverse complement strand
AAAATCTAAGCTTCAAAAACAGTATTTTTCTCCACATTTGTTGCTCTTACAAGAACAAAAAATGTTTCATCGAGATAATAGAAGCGTCATTTAACAGGTAGAAAGATTTCGAATCAACTTTCCTGAATGCGAATTCAGTGCGATTTTTCTTCAATGAGATAGAGCTACTTTTTCCCAAGTGTCAGGACTTTCTGTCCCGATATTAAATTAGTCGATGATCTTCTGGATCAATGGAGAAACTATTACTTTAATCTTCCGTTACTACAAGATCTTAAGATTGTGTGCTGGACAGAACAATTGTCAAATAAAATAGTCTGTGAGTTAAACGGATTTGCTGACGCTTCTATAAAAGGTTATGGTGCAGTAGTACACTTAACAATTTTACAAGACCTCGATGATCCGCATGTAACGCTTCTTATAGCTAAATCTAAGTTAACTTCATCAGTAACCGTTCCAATTCCTCGTCTAAAGCTTTGCGTTGCCGTCCTCTTATCAAAATTAATTCAAAAGGTAGAAAGAGACCTTAATCTAGACAATGTTCAGATATACGGATGGACAGACTCTTCGACAGTTTTGGCTTGGCTTAAAAATGAACCGTCAACGTGGCCCACCTTTGTAGCCAATCGGGTTGCGGAGATACAAAGTAAAACTCCGACTATAAAATGGAAATACCTTCCTACCGCCTAAAATCCAGCAGATTCTGCATCAAGAGGTCACCTTCCGTCAAAGATTCTTGATAATAAATTATGGTGGTATGGACCGCATTGGTTAAAATGCCACTCTATAAAATGACCTACATTAACAGCAGACCCTCCATCCACCGAAGATCTTAAATAGCGAATAGTCACTAAAGTTCATACTTGCGTAGCAGATTCTCCAGTTTTTTCACTTAGCCAATTGCCTCAAAAGACTTCTTGGCCAAATCAGGCTAGACTTTATTGGCTAAAAGAAACTCAGAATACTAAATTTAAAAAGGAGAAACAATCTCTTCTTAAAAGAGTGAATTTACAAAAACAAGCTCGTGAAAAATGATTAACCCTTTTTTTGATAAACAAGGCTTAATTCGCGTTAAAGGTCGAATAGGAAACGCTTCTATATCCTTGGATTCAAAGCATCCAGTGATTTTACCCCAAAGGTCGTATCTCAGAATTGGTCGCTACTCAAGCTCATCTAAGATCCCTTCATGGAGGGTCTCAATTAACCTGATATTCATTGACACCAAATTCTTTGATAACTAGGTGTTCGAAATCTCGTTCGAAACCTCATACAAAATTGTGTAATTTGCGCTCGCCAAAGATCTGAAACACCATCTCAACAAATGAGTGAACTTTCAGTCGCATAAAGTGAGACAATTTATATGCCGTCAATGTATAAGTCTCAAAAATGTTATGTGGCACTATTCGTAGGTCTCTCCGTCAGAGCAATACATTTAGAATTAGCCATTGACTATAATACAGAAAGTTTTTTTAGCAGCCTTTAAGCGAATGCTAATCGTGAATTACAATGCTGTTTTAAAATGGTAGTTGCTGATGAAAAAGTCAAGCAATTTTTAGAAAAGGATTCTATTAAATGGCATTTTATGCCTCCTTCAGCCCCACGCTTTGAAGGTCTCTGGGAGACTGGAGTAAAAAATTTCCAAATGCAGTTTAAGCGTATCGTTAACAATCTTACTCTCACGTTCAAAGAGCTAACTACCGTTCTATGTCAGATAGATGGTTGTCTAAATTCTAGACCAATAACAGCCAATTCGAATGATCCTGGTGCTTTCTCTTATGTTTCACCAGGAAATTTTCCAAACTGAAGGTCCACTGATTTCTATTCCTGAACCTTCTGTTCTAGAACTTAAGGAAAATCTTGGTCTCCGATGGCAAACTATTCAGCGTGTAACCTAATTCTAGAAAATGCATTATCTGCTATTTTTAAGTATTATATGAATAAAAGTCACTAGTATAATAGTCACAGTTTTAATGTACCAAAAAAAGAAGAATTTTGTGCAAAAGTAAGATAAACTGGAATAAAATTAAGGAAACATGTAGACTAAAGTTGAGTTGGTTCACGTTGTTCCACTTCCGGACCCATCAGGTCTTGTAAAAAGTGCTACAAGTTAGTGGAGTCAAAAATAATAAATACAAAATAATAATAAACAAAGCCTGCAAACTATTGCAAAATCTATAAAAATCCAACTAATCAAAAATGCCTTCGACATGTGGGGCAATAACCATCTTAAGCCTGTGACAGCATTTTATAATTTATAAAATAAAGCCTCGGTGGCTCAGTTCGTTAGACGCTCGGACTTCACCTAAGGGGTCCATGGTTCCATCCCTGAGCCCACCTTAAGATGATGGGGTGAAAACCAGGCTTTGTTCAATATTTCGGGGCACATTGCTCTTATCAGATCACTTGATTGCATTATATTTTCTTCTTATTCTCGCGTTGATGTCGCGGTAGGGCTTGAGCTTTCCTCTAATGACTTTGACGGCTCTGTTGGCGGTAGCACTGCTACTGACAGGGTTTCCCACACCAGACAGGCAGATAACGAAGAGGAAAGGGACTAAGCAGAATACCAAAACCCATTAATAATAATGGTAAACTTATTAAAAATTTTGAAACGCTTGCGCTCCCCGAGGATCGTCTGGGCGCCCCTGAAACCGCCGTTAGGGACCACCTTTGTTTTTTGGCAGAGAAATACGGGCCAAGTGTGAGGACGGAACATCATAGACTCTTTTTACTGCAATACCCAGAGCTAGTCACAAAAATAAATAAGCTGAAGGGATAGGTGCTAGGAATAATGAACATCGTGTGCCGGATCGATGAGAACAACATCCGGATATTAATAATGATGAAGCAAATAGCAAAATCCCAGAAAAAATACAGTACTTTGAAAGAAATTTTGTTCATGCTTTACTAGAGTTCAAATATGTAGAATCAACACAGCCAGGTTTTACGTACTTAATATAAAAAAAGAAATAGAACCAGAGAGTTGATAAACCATGTTACTAAAATCATCCGCCCTCGGAAAATCGAGACATTAATACCATCTATATTGGATGAGACTATGAACTCCCAACGGTAGAGACTTGATGCTCTTTCTGCCAAACTGCGTCGCTACAAGAAAAGTGGTGCATGAAGGCAACAAAATTGGAACTTTCAGACAGGTAAAAGAAGGTTCTATCGCGAACTGAGTGTAAAGAAAAATAATCAGCAAGACACCGAAGTCCCTCAATTGGAAGATATGATTAACTACTGTTTGGGTGTTTGGGGAAAAATGATAAGATGCAATATGTTCACTGCGTGGTTCAAACTGCAAAGAGCAAGGTAGGCAATAATCCTGAAATGCATCTGACAAACATCACAGCTTTAGATGTTTCAAAGTTCTTAAAAAGCGCAAGTAACTGGAAAGATCCAGGTTCGGATATGGTGCACAACTTCTGGTACAAGTACCTGACGAGTGTGCATATCATGCATTGGCCAGGTGTTTTCAGAGCATGATTGAACACCTAGATTTAATGCCAGGCTTTATGCTTCAAAGTACTACGTATATGTTACCTAACAAGCCAGATGCTGAAAGTCCATCTGAATTTCGACCGATAGCCTGTCTTTCAACTATTTGTAAATGCCTTACCATTGCAGATAAGGTATATTCTCATTTCGACGAGAATGACATCCTTACAGAAGAACGAAAAGGATGTTGAAAAACTCGCGAGGCTGTACAGATCTAGTCACTATAGACGCTGTTGCCATGACTCAAGCTCGAAAGCATCAAAGGAACTTACACATGGCATCCATTTCCTACAAGCCAGCGTTTTCTTCCTAGCCGCATGACTATTTGCGTAACGTCTTAAAACCTTACAAAATCTGCCCACGCATGGTTAACCAATTGTTTATACCAATTTTGAAAAGATATAATAGTTTGTTTAGCATACTCGTCCGCCATATTGGATCCATCATTTTTTGTTTGAATTTTTGACATCAAATTCATAATCAACGACCTCGAAACCTCACTTACAGTATTTTTTAAAAGAACCAAAAATTAATTCATCATACTCGTCTCCCATTATGGATCCACTATTTTTTTCTGAATTTTTGACATATGATTCGTAATCAGCGACCCCAAAAACTCTTGAATGGCATAATTTTCCCATTTTATGAATATTTTAGTTTTGGCCAACTTTTCTCGATTCGGTGCCACTGTGCGGCGGGTGGTGCCACGCTCTATTCTGTGTAAAAAAATGTGAACTGGAATGGTATTTTATTAAAATTTATCATCATATAGGAATATGTATGCGTTTGAAGCCTATTTTTTGGTTTTTAATTATTATTTGAATTCGATTAATATTTTTATAAGGCAATTCGTTCCAAATTTAAAATTGGAACTAGGCGGGCGGAATGTTGTGGCTTCTTATATTAATTCGCGCAAATTTGAATGAATTTATATTTATCACGTTTTCGGGCTCATATCCCTCGCTTTATGAGTATGCTAAGCTTGATTTCAGAAAGCTCTTGATCGCTGTGTAATCCACATATTAAGAGCACCGAATTTCTTTACTTCGCTCTGTCTAGCGAATCGTGATGCATATCTCGCTTATTATATTTTTTATGAATGTTTTGCGAGTGCTGGTTGGCCTTTATGTGATATTTGTGAATTTAATCAATCTTGTGGCTTTCAAAATGAAAGTTCATGGTTATTTCACTCTCATCAAAGTTCCCAGATCTGCGTACTGCTTATCCAGCGAATTCTTTCGCTGCTGTTGACTTTTATTTAGTTTAATTAAAAAAGTACGAACGCTTATTGTAGGTTACCCGGATGTCGCACTTTCGTAGATCTACAGTTGAAGGATTCAGCAGCAGCTCGCTTTCGCATGTTAGGTGCTTAACGTTCTCGTTGACGGGTGAATTATCATTGCAAATCCTATAATAGGGGTGATATAGATACTGGATCTAGCTGGTGTGTTAGATAGTAGAGTCGTTCCAATAGTGGAATATCCACCAGTACGCTGAAGGATTTCCCTTATATAAATTGCTGTAACGTTGACTTTGGTAGACAACTCTTCTACATCTACCTGAGGTCTCGGGATACGGAATTCGACCTTAGGAGGATGGTCCTGAATAACCCGATCAATAGTTTCTAATTGCTTGATTTGAGCACGCGAGTTAGCGACTTAGAGTATTTAAACTCCGCAACAGTCCGTGTAAGGTTTTCTAGCCTCAGACTGCTTCGGGATAGAACTCCCTCAAGTACAATTAAAATGTTTTTATTGCTACTCGAAAGCTCGTGAATGTCTTCAAATTGGGCCTTCACTATGTGGGTTTGTCTTCCAACCAGATGGGTTGAGTTGGCTTGAGCCTGGTTGAGTTCAACAATCTTGGCTTCTAGGGTTTACCCTTCACCGTAAATCATAAGATCCGTTATGGTTCCAATCAGTCCTTCTAAGATTCTCAGTAAAGGTTGTACTCTTCTGCTTCTCATTCTCATCGGCAGGCTGGGGAGCTTAGCCTTGTTTGTGGATACGCTTGTTCATCTCCGCGGCGTGTCTGGAAATCTCCTGTTTCAGAACTTCGGCTATCAGGAATTTAGCTTCAAGACCGTAGTCCCTGATGGTCTGCAGGCAAAATAGTCTGAATGCAGGCAGGCAAAGGTCTGATAGATGCTGGAATCGTTGCTAGTCTGATTCTAAGGACCCTTGGATTTTCTTTAGGTCCAAAAACACCCTGACTCTCCATGTCACAGTGACTCATCTCATCAGTCGCAAGTGTTCATAGTACACCGCCGTGCTGGCCTTACGGGTGTCCCTATACGAGGGGGAATCGGGACCTTCCAAAGCAGTAGAGGGATGCAGGAGAATTAGCAACCATAGGCTCATTATATTTTACCTAAAAATAATACAAATCAGATTTTCTTTTCGGTAACAGAAGGAAGGCCTCTGATTATTACAAAATTACGAGATTGCGGTCTCTAGAATCGCGTTGTTGTTTTCAGGGAATCCAACTATCGTGTAGGGGCCCGTTCAAGGGTTAGGCCTTGTGATCATATAGTTCCTTAGAGGTGGCCTTTGCCATGATTAAATTGGTGGCCGCGAGTTTCTGAATTTCGGAGAGCCCCACTATCAAATCGCGTGGCTGAGAACCATAGGTTTCCTTGGGGGAAGGAACTCGGTTTTGTGGCCACTCGACCAAATACCAATTCAGTCGGTATCCGGAGGTGATAGTGGCTTTACCTGAAATAGTCTCTCAAGGTGTTTCTTAACTTTGCTTTCGAAGCTCCCACCCCTATCGGTTAGGATACTTCGAGGAGCAACGTGCTGGGAGAATAGGCAAGTAGCCACCGCGTCAATAATAGTACTAATCTAGAGGTTGGGAACAGCTATGCTATACATTATTTGCTAAATTTATCGTGCATGGTCAGGACGTGGCGATTTCCCTTCGGCGTGGTGAGCAGTTTTCCCACTAGATCGAGGGAAACTTTATCGAAAGGTTCTGCCGGAATGTCTGTGATAAGCATATGTTCCCGGGTCATAGCTCGAACTATTTTATGCTCCAAGCAGCTTCGTCAACTGCAAATAAACCGCTGATTTGGTCCCGCAGACCAGGCCAAGAGTATCTCTCTCTAATGCGTCGGCGGGGCAAAGAGTTTCTTCAACTGAGGGCCTCGTGGACACCTGTGAAATTGATTGCGTTATTTCAAGTTCTGAGCATCCATCAGATCCCTAGGAAGTCTGTTTTGTTATAGGTTTGCTGGAAACTTTTTGCTCTTTGTGCAAAGACGTCATCGTCGTATTCGTCGCATGGGTCAAGGAGTTCTAATTCCTTGAGTAGCTCCTCGTCTTGCTCTTCCTCGGAAATGTAAGTGCACGGAATTATATCACTCTCACCCAATTCCTCGTGACCCTAACTCAGTGATGCTTAGGCATTGAATTGTGCGAAGGATTTTTGGAGGTATTCCTTGAAGCTTGACTTGAAGGACGTTGATGGAAGATACGATGTTTCGACAAACTCATCGTCATCTTCGCTACTCATAATCTTGGGGTGTGCTTTGATCACTATCGATTCTGGGAGTGGCGACGGCTCATTCCTGTCGGTAGTGATAGATTCTTTAATACTTTTCCTAGCCAGCTTGTCGGCCATTTCATTAACGAGGAATCCAAGGTGTCGTGGGATATGTTCCCAAATTAATTCTAAGGTCCAGTACGGCCTTGATACTCATATTTCCACTCGGGTAGTAAGCTCTTGATTTTTATCAGATTGACATATGATTAGGGCACCTAGTTTTTCAACAAATCTATTGCATGAAATATATTTTAGGAAAGACGAGCGCAACACAATTTTATGAAAATGTTGATGTAGGTAGAAATTACGAAAATTCTTACGTTGCTACTCCTTTTTCGGAATATAAAAAGATATCCTTTTTATAACGAGGTTATGATTTCGGTACCACAAATTCAAGTAATTGATTTTGTGGAATGGGGCACAATTGAGAAAACTCTCATGCATGATCTGTTAAAGCTACTTTGATTTGCAAGGCGAATGAACAGTACACCAGCAGACTGTTTCGATTCCTGTAGCAAAATCTTCGGTGACAGCGAACGTTATCAGAAAATATACGCGCAGGTGTGGTGCGAATTGTCCACGAAAATGTCAAGGGCTAACGCAATATAATAAATAAATAATGGCAGTAATTCTTGTGGTGAGAAAGGGAACTGCAATAAACAGAACAGTGGAAACACAGGTGAAAAGCAGAATAATAAAGGTGAGTACAATTATGAATATTTACCTAATAATTATGCGTGTCACATATAAAGTGAATGCGTATACAATATAGCTGAAAATGAAAATCAATGCAGGTTGTTTTATAAGATTTTTAGCGGACTGAGCTTCTAACTCATTTGAAAATAATTTTTAAAGCTTAATATTAGTCTGATCGAATAATAATTAAACATGCTAATGGACATGAGTCAGCAGACATAAAACCGTGGCGAGCGGGAAAGATGGAAGTTAATTTAGAAAATGGAACGATTTTCGAAATAGATAAAGTTATGTTTACGAGAAACCCTATTGGATAACTGATTTAGAAATTAATAAATCTGATTTGAGAGGCTAGAATTGACCAAAAATTATAAATAGGCGCATTATAGCTAATCTAGCAGAAATAAATGACTAGATAAATAAATTCATAACACGAAATATTGCCACAAAAGAAAAATTGAAGGGAAACTTGGAATTAGGAAAGTTCAAGGATCAATGCAATAATGGTGATACAACGAAAATAGAAGGTGAGAAAGAAAAAATATAAGGCGATGCTCTAAATTAGATACAAAGGTACAAAAATGTAAAAGATTGCCGACTCTCAGGGAAGCAACCGTGTGATTAACAAAATGGATGAAAAAGACAAAGTTCCATATGAACACTCTAATTTTGATATGACCACTTGGGATCGTGCATTTCATAATGCCATGGATCAATTGCTTATCTTAAAGCTTTGCAACTGACATTTCTTAAAAAGTATCATTCTCCGTGTTAAGACCAATGGGAAAAGTATTATTCAGGGGGGAGAGGGGATCAGAAGTTCCTGAAAAATGTATCACATATTTTGTGAATGGCCCAAAAATAAACAGTTGATTGAAACGATATTTAATAAATGCATTTTAGATTGCGAGGCGTGTATGATTTCGAAAACTAATAAATTGTCGTTTAAATCAACGCGAAGACGAGCAACCAACGTGTTGCAAATTACACATTCGGATGTCGATGGGAGCCAATAACTCGACTATCATTCTATAGGGTATAGGTATATCTCGGTATTCGTGGATGACTATTCGAAACTCGCTATGGCTTATCCAATGAATTTAAAAAGCGATACCGGACACTTTCGAAATCTTCCTGAGAACTGCCCAAAGTTTATTAGGTAATGACGAAAAGGTGTGCTATTTGCGTTCGGATCAGGCTACTGAATTTACAGGTGGCCATACCGGTAGGTTCTGGTGATATTAGGTGCGGAATTACACTTAGCCTTTCCTGATACGCCTAAACATAATGGGATAGTTAAACGTTTCAATCAAGCCATTCAGAAAAATGTTAGATCGTACATAGATGATGCGAAATTATACGAAAACCTATTGGATTTAGCTTTAAGTGCAGCAGTTTATGCTTATAACTGCAATCAAAATAAATCAAATAGCATGATTACTCCGTTATAGACAAATTTGCTTATAAAAATAGAAGACAGAATAAATGAAGAAAAAAAGTTTGCTAACCTCTAAACAAGTGAGAATACGTTAGATGTATTTTTAAATCCGGAGGAAGAAAACAAGCGCAAGAGAGGCAGAATGAAAAAAAATCTCTTGAGAAAAGTGCCAAAACCTTAATGAGATGAAAGCGAACTATAGAATATAAAATAAATATAAGAAATCAGAATCAGATGCGTGGCTTTCTCGTATTGTGATTGAAAGTTCAGGACAGATTAAGAGTCAGATTGATGATACTGTAAATTTTTGGCAAATACAGTATTCACCGTACGAGACTTCAACAGAAATTCGTATTTAATTTATAATGATTTGTCTTCGACACATAAAAAAGACAATAATATTTATAATTTAAGTCTTATAAACCCATTTAAATTTAATGAAAATGTTTTAAGTATAAAATTTGCAAACACTCAAAGGAAGCTGTAACTCATAAGCATTGCATTAATATAAATGCCTAGATGCCAAAATAATAAAGAAACTGTTATACTTCATTATAAAAAAATACTTTTAAAAAATACGTTTTCAGGGAATATTAATGAATTGTAATTTCGTCAGAATCAGGAAAATAATGACTGTACTTTTGTACATCTCACTAAACGTTAAATTTTTTAATTTTTAAAAATATTTCATACATGCATCTAAATATACGAAAAATAAAACCTTACTAATATTTATTTTGATTTGAAACTAATTTATTTGTTTTCCAGTTAATGTTTTAGCAGATACGATTTTATCATTCAGGCAGTGCAAATCGTCGCTGCTTTTTCGTTACGAAAATAATAATAAAAGTGCTTTTATTGTCCAAAAATATGAAAATTTAATATTTTTTAGGCTAGAAAGCACTTTCTGTTGATCAAAATTGAACAAATTATAAGTGTAGTAGGTCAAATTAAATTTTCGTTTACAGCGAAAAGTTGCCTACTCTGCAGATACGCCTTGCTGATTATGCATGACTTATGGTCTGTACAGCAAAAGTATATAAAACGTATTATGTTCTAAATTTTATTTTAAATATTTTAATTCTCATTTATTTTTATTGTCGAATGCAACCTTTCGAAAATAATAACTTTTTTTAGCATTTATTTCTAGTACCTTTACGGAAATGAGTATGAAAAAAAATTTCCTTTTTTTCTGGAAAAAGTAAAATCTTTCTTAATACAACAAATACAAAGTGTAAAAGATTTTTCCACATTTTTACTGCTAAAAATATAAAAATTTTAACTAAAAATATACGTAAAGAAGCTAATATTATTACCCGACTCCCACGATCACTCAATAGTCAAGAAATAATTAATGAACTATTCTTTTCATCCGATCCGCGCTGACTCCGTGCTGTGAATGGATCTATATACGGATTACGGACTTTTAAACCTTGTTTGAATAAAACTGTTAGCCATTTTCCATAATTCTGATCAGCAGACTCAACTCTCTGCACTTTAAATTTTTGACAATGAGTGGTATATTTTCTTTGAAAAGATTGAAGAGAATGAGGGGTCAGGTTTCGGGTGCAGATATCGTAATAAAATAATCACTTTAAAATAATTATCTTTTGTGTAAATATTTTCTAAGCTGTAAACTGATGATATCGTTGAATCACTATATGAAAGCTTAAAATAAAAATGTATGGTGAACGTGGGTCTCCAAGATTTATGGCTGGACTGTTTTGTTTGCTAGCCAGCTATACAGTCTTCAAATTATTGTCCTATTTTTATCATATTCCTCCTTTTGTCCCGAGTTTCTAGGGTTAAGAGATCTTTGGAAAGGTTCAACACATCTGTTTTCAATATCTCTTTAGCAAAGGCAGAGAGTTTGACGATTTGTCAGAAAGAGACAGCACTCATTTCTACGATAGCGCATCAGCCCCTGAATTTGAGCGTTATACAATAATACATTCACTACGAGATTAGAGAGTAGGGTTTGTGTAGTATTCCAGGTATCCAGTCTTGATGCTCTTACGGTTTTAATGTCAAGTTGCTCGTAATGAGCCTTCACTGCGTTTTTAAATAGAGCAGACCAGAGTTTAAGAATGGTGCACCTACATAAATGTAAGACCTTATGATTTCTGTCTTCTTGTTGTCATAAGAAAATACACTGATTTTTTGTAAGGCCTAATCTTTTTTGAAAAACTATTGTTTTAGTTTTTACTATTTTCACGAATAGTCTATTGTTTTGAAAGTATTCCTCGATAATTCTAAGGCTTTTCCTCATTTCTTTTGCTGAATGTTTTATCAGGACGATATCCTCCGCATAAGTTTATTCACCTCTTAAGTATTTTTATTTAATGTTAAATTGTATAAACAACTATTATTTGTTCAAAATATTTTATTTTCCCTTGGAATACTGGAATTTTTTTTTTTTTGGCATAAATGATACAGTTTATGAATTTCAAGCTTAATATTTCTTCTTTATCATATTTATAAATTTTTTTAACAACTTCTTCACCTGTAAATCGTGAAAAGTTATTATTTTCTTAAATTAATTACGCTCCTAATGACTTTTTAGAGTCAAATTTTTTGTAAAAGACAGTTTTTCATTGTTTAAACAATTATTATAGGAGATGGGGGCTAAGCCGACACTTACTTGTTTAATGAAAAATATCAACCGTGTGAAACTTGTTTTTTTTTTAATAAGGGTGGCCCTAATGCCCTATAGTGGATTTTCGGATACTAATATAAAAAATTGACACGTTGGACCTAAGTTAACAACGAGTGCGTCATCGTGCCTTCAGAATATAGACAGATATACGTTCAGACAGACTCACAACTTTGTAGGAATCATGTTTTCTGACTCCAGGGGTCTCAAAACCTGAAGATTTGATTAAAACCGACGAAGCCCAATTTTAAATAAAACTAATGCCTTCTCATTATAGCATAAAAATGTAAAAAAAAATGGTGTTTGACAACGTATTAGGTATGGTTGGATCGAGAATTTAGTAAAGGGCATGTGATAATTCGTCGTGCCGTAAATCGGGTTAAGTTCTCAAGCCTTCTTTTCCACAAAAATTAAATTTTTCAAAATTTAATCCGGAGATCCTATAAAATAGTGTAACGCACGTCCCTAAAACTAATTTTTTTAGGGATAATAACCAAAAAATGATTTTGCTAAATAAAATTGGTATGCATGTGCACTATTTTGAGGTTAGAATCGTTTTTCAGCTCTCTTTTATGCCGATAATGTAGATCTCTGCCGTTCCGATTCTATCGGTTCACATTGGTGTTTTACCTTTGCTTGGTATCATGAAGTCGATATTAAATACTGTTAAAGCTAGAGCTCTGAGTAAAACAAGAAGATCAATATCTTCGCCAACTGTGACAACAGAACTTATCTGGCTCACTTTATAGTTCTATTGCAGTTTCAATGATAAGCATATCAGCATCTTCAGCAGCCTGCTTCACGAAGAAACCAGCATTTTCCAGTTTCTCCTGAATCATTGAAATGAGCCGATTCTTGTTTTTATCATTAAAGAATAATTTCACCTGCGGAGTTGTTGCTGTCATTGTTTCATCAAACAGTACATCAGCAGTCGTGTGTCTGTGTGATTGACGAAGGCGTTTGGCTGATTTTTTGTTCTTCATCGCAGCATCATCTGGGTAGCCGTCGAAGACAACTACACATCCTGGATTTTAGTACTTTGTAACGTCTTGCATGTACTCAGATATAATGCAGTCAAAGCTCTCTCGCTGATTCAATACAACTCGATAAAACAGGAATCCACCGTCTACTACATTAATCACGTCATTCCAATCTATGGACTCGTTAACGGAAGAAAAAATCTTGTACATTGTCGATTTTCTAGTTTTCCTCATTCCAGATTCATCAAACAGTGAACACACTTTAACCTGAAAGAGATGCTTCTGAACATTCCGACAACTAAGGGAGTAAGCTATTGCATTTTTCGAGAAAGTAGTCTCAAATACGTAAATACAGCGACACGCAAGACCAGTGCGAGGCAACCGCCGAAACTGTTCTCATACTGAATGTTCCTATCCTTAGTATTTGCTTTTCCAGCATTGTTGCTTAACAAAAATGACTTAATAAGATCTGCACTCATGGAAAAGTGACTGATGCTCTATAACACTCGAAATCTATAGGTGAAATGCACTATTTCGTCAATAAAATTTAGAAATATGTGATGATGTTTGATATCCAAACCAATTGGTGTTCGAAAACGAGAAATACTCTTTTTATAATAGGTATATTTGATGGACTCACCACATTAACGAGACATTCAATTCACAATTTGAAATAGTAATGAATCACTCCTACATTAATGGTTATAAATCTAAGATTTGTGACAAGTTGCAAATCTCAAACTTTACCGTCAACTTTAAATAAATCCTACTTAATCACTGTTTTTTTAATAACAAAATAATAAATAAAAACTAATGCAAAAAGTGTTTTGCTAGTTGCAATTTCAGACCAGTGCCCTCCTAATAACACTATATTTCAAATAGGAATGGAAAGGGTATTTCAATTGGGACTTCACATTCAAAGAGATGTGATTAAATATGTACCACATATGACTTCAGGGGGCGAATTTGTTATTATCGCCTTTCTCAACATATTAAACTTGAACATCCTTCAAAGGTGAAAAAGCATGCATATATTACAACTTCATGTTTGGGGGTGGGTGAAAGGGTAGGTCGGTTGATGAGCGAGCTAGCTGGTTTCAAATTTCATTAGAGGAATCGTTTCTCGAATTGCTGTCTGTCGAGGAACTCGATGGTGACCTTCTTTTACTGGATTCCTAAGCAGCTCTGAACAGAGCAGCTAAACATTGACCAAAAGAATCTTGATTTGCCTCAGCCATATTCTGTTCTCCCAAACTTTGTCTGCAGATTGGACACGTTCTATGCAGTTCCAGACGTGGACTAATAGATGTGCATGATAAAAATGCTGACATGGAAGCTGCTTATGGGTTCGAAGAGCTGAAAGTTTTTCCAACAAACTGAATATTTTTATTTGCTATCAACTTGCATTTGAGATAGGCCGTTGTTGGAATTTCTTTTATCTGTTTTTTAGGGAGCAGTCTAACATTGGATATTTGTGGTATTCCCACTCCTTGCTGTGCTCGTAAACCGAATCCAACTCTTCTCCTACAACCTCTTCCTTCTGCTCCAGCTGACGACTGGTTCCCAGGTACCATGTATCCCGATGTTTGAACTGTATCCTGGTCTTGACCATAGTGATACTGATCTGGAAAATTGAATCCTGTAGTATCAACATGAATGTCAGCATCTTCACTGCCTATATAAGAGCACGGTGGCCCATGTGGTGAACACTAGCCTCTACGACCGGTTCCTCTAGAAAAAAAGGTTCTCTAAGTAATTAAGGCTGTTGCTCTTCGTGGTTCGAAACCCACCTTAAACTGTAGATTCCGTCCCAACACTAAGTAAGTGTATGGGGGTGTGTAAAGGTAGGGGAAGAAGGTACAAGAAAAACGTAAACCCTTGGGGGACACATTAGAAGCTCCTATTAATAAAATTATTTATAAACAATAAAAGTAAGTTGTTAATGTATTATTTATTCATTAACATTAATATTTACTATTATTTGAAAAATGTGGGTCGTATGAAAAAATTAATAGAATGTTTTTGGTGATGAATTCTATGTACTTCAATTTTTGTAGACGCGAAGTTTGCGTAAAAAACATAAACAAACAAGTTATAAATAAAAAACCGTTTTTTGAAAGTTTACGCCACTGCCAATAGATACAAAAGATACGTCTTTTATTATTTCAGAACTGATAATCAGAATAAAAAATTGCAAACTGTCATTAACTCTAACAAGGATTAGAGTGAATTCGGGATAGTCTTGAATGAATAACCCCTAAGCGGAGGGGTATCAACCGTGCCGAATGCTAAATGGCACTTGGGCGAGGTATCTTAAACGGCGACTCTGTGATACCGGGCGACCTCTCAGAGTAAGCAGCCTTGTCGTTGCTTGCGGGGCTCTACAAGGACGGACGAGCGCCGGCAAACAGTGCCGATCACCTTAAAGTTTGCGGTGCTGACAATAATTTAGATGGTAACACGACGACGAACCAGCCACGCGCCCACATTCTGTGGACGAATTAACTTACGATGCCAGCATTATCCCTGTAGAGGAGGCTTGATGGCATGTATGCAGACTCTGTGGTGCCTGAAACACCCAGAGCTTTTGCACTTTTCGCTCCAGTTATCGCGAATCAACGTGCCTACCTCTTAAAAATTGGATATGTACGCGAAGCGTTTCCTCGACCGCTACATGAAGAAGCTACAAACGAAAATGAGAAAGCGGCATTAAGGCCAACCCCGAAAAGCAGGCGCCTTCTGAGAGATAATAGTGATTTCAGAGCAAGGAGAAACATTAACATACAGATTCCTCCTAAGCCTCAAGATCGGCTGAAATGGATGCCTTCTGTCAAAAAACACCCAAGCCCAATTCGTTAGAGACTTTTTGGAGAATGATATACAAGATCCCGAAAACACTGGAGCTGAAAAAAGATACTAATAATATCATCCGCTTCAAAGACTTGCGACACCTTATAACATCTACGGAGGAATTTCCATCAATCACTGCTAAGGAGGTGAAAAAGCACTTAGGGGTAAGAAGCATTTTTACGCTGTAAGAACAGATGGTATCAAGAACTACTGGTGGAAGCAGTTTACTTCTACACACCAACATCTGATCCGTATGTTCACATTATATTTAAAGTCGGAAACGCCCATTCCGTAGTGGCTGGTGTTAGGACGCGCTATACTCTTACCGAAAAAAGGCAACTTGTATAGCCCAGAGAATTACAGGCCAATAACTTGTTTGAACACACCGTGTAAGACATTTACAGATACCCTAAACAACAGGATTGTTCGAAGAATTGAGCCTGTTTGGGGAGCGATGGATGAAGAGCGTGACTCGAAAAAGGTGCAGCAGGGTGACGAGAGAACTTGCTAATTGACAGTTGCGTTGGCACAGACGCAGCAGTCGATTAGCGCATCCTGTCAATAACCTGGATTCACTACCGGAAAGCGTTCGATTTAACCTCTCATAGACTTATCACCTGTCTTTTGGAAAGCTTAAAGGTTCATCCACAAATCGTGACAACTAACAAGTTCACCTTTCAGAGATGTATGTTTCAGTGCGATAGCATGCGCCCTCTGCTTCTTTTGCATCACTTTTCTGCATCTATCTCTTGAACTACGAAATTTATCTGGATATCTCTGTGGTGATAAACTTTAGAATGCGTTAAATATATTTAAGCAGTACACAAGAGAGATTGGTATAGGCTATTAGATTAGACAAGTAGGTCAAACTTCATGTGAAAGAAGAACGATTCTTGGCGTTCCCCAGGACCCTAAGCTTGTAAATGTAAGTGTGATTAGATATCTTGACACCGGAGAAACCTATACATACTTGGATGTGCTTCAAATCTGCATTTAGAACGCAATATCAGCGAAGAATAGCAGAGATTCTCTCCTAAAAATAGTGAAGCACTACGAGATGATTGGCAAAGGAATGTTCCTTCTCAAAGCCGCGGAGCAGGTGGCCGAGACCCTTGGACTGAATTTTAATATCAGACGTAAGGAAAGTGCAATACTCCATTTAGATGCTTCTGTTCTAAAAGCCGAAGTAACGAAAGTAGAGGTTGAGAAATTCCACCAAAATTTACAGAAATATGGCAGAACTTTCCTTGTCAAAAGAGCAAATTTTTGCTTTTATGAAATCATCAGAGCTTAATTCAGGTACAGAGGGTTTCATTTTCGCGTGCCAGGATGATGTAATGTTCATCTTAGTATACGGTGACCGCATTTTATGTCAAGTTCCCAGCGGTTTTTTTATGTGATTTTTTGGCTACTAAATTAAAAAAATGCACAGTTGCTTTTGAGGGACCATCGTAAACTTTACGGGTAGTAGTTCCCGTGGTTGGGTAGACTGCCGGCACATAATAGGTTGGGATCCATGAAAAGTGACAAAAATTTGATTTTACGTCGAATTTGTCTCAAGCTTTAAATGTAAGGGTTTTTGAGGTCGTTAATTTCGAGTTTAGAATAAAAATTTACTAATATAAAATAGCGACTCCAATATGGCGTGCAAAATTAAAAAATTCTTGCATGTTTGTCTGAAACTTATTCTTAGGTGATTTTGGGTTCGCGGATTTCGAATTGAACATTAAAAATTGCAATTGCAAAAAAGCGGACCCATTCTGTTCTCATTTGAATAATTCTTGGTAGAAAAGGGTATTTGGGTGTAGTGTTACCACTAACTGATTACTAATTAGTATACATAGAGACGGGAACACTATAATAAAGATAATGCGGAATATTCGGTTATAGATACTTGTACTCGCATAATAGCATATGGACCGACTGATGATCTAGATCGATTGACCCGGACAAGGAAAGAAGCGCCCTCAGGCCCTTACGGATATTTTATATACTAACACCACATCACCCTCTTTCAAAATCAGATCCTTTTATTTGAAGAAGGTGATATTACGCAGAGGAACCTCTTAGCCTAAACGGTAATATGTCAATAGTTGAGGTTCCTTTCTTTGACGAGCTTGTTGTTCTGCAATCGGTTGTTGTAAAATTGGTTCACCGCGTTGTTCAATTTGTTGAACAAATTGTTGTACAATTTGTTTGATTGGTTGTTGTACAATTGGTTCGACAGATTGTGGCATAGGTTTTTCCACTGATTTTTTTGTAATTAATTTCGCATGCATGCGAATTCCCGATCTTCAATTTTTTTAACGTTAGATTAATCGACCCCCGGACGTCGAGTTTTTGCTTATCTGGACCTTTAATGGTCTCTTTAACTTTAAATAAGTTCTGATAAAAGCAATCGTCAATATATTTTTTCTGACAAGCAAACACAATCTGCCCCGGTATCGATTAAAAACCTCGTCTGCTGTTGCTAGCGTTGCTTGCCGTTAAAACCACCGTACTGAGCGCCCCTACATTTTTCGTGGTTGGCGTTTCTATTGATCGAGCAAACAGAACGCTATCCGCCTCGATCTTTTTTTCGGATAATTTGATTTTGTTTATGTTGTTTTTCAGCTTGCTTTGCCGCCCTGATCGTCTCTTGTAGGGATAACTTTGCATCAAGCATCCCAACAACGTATGAGTTCATCTTTAAAAAGACAGCAAGCGCATTGTTCAGCTAAAATGTAAACATCGGTGATGAACGAATCCACAGATTCGCCGGTATCTTGCACTCACGAATTGAACTTGTAACGTTCCAACCTTACGTTCCTACACGGGATAAAATAGTCCTCAAACGCTTGGAGAGTTTGTTCGTATGTTTGAGGCACTGGTTCCGGAAACTGACCGAAAATGTCTTCATTTTTCTCACCCATCACATAAATTAACATGTCGGCCACGCCACCGGATTACTGAAATCTAGTTCGCTTGATGGCGATACGTTTACGATTACGTTTACGATAACCCGATCATTTTCACCATTTCTCTCGATCTCTCCATTGTTAACATGACCTTTCTGCGACATTGTCCCGAAATTACTTGAGCGTTATATAGTTTGAGCTCTTGTAAGGCGCGCGCGTCCCCTCTCTCACTGGATGAGCCTTCACTAGTTTATAGTTTTTTTTTCACTATTCGTTGGTTGTTATAATAAAAAAATATTTTTGATCTCCAAGTCTGTCTCTTAAGTTTTTCAATCATTTCAACAGAGAACAGAACAGGTTTCGAGTTCTATAAATTTATCTTTTTCCATCTAATTTGACTGGACTATACGTTATATATGAGCCATATCAGTTTACGCAAGGGTTCCTCCATCATAATTACTATTGTTCCCATAAACTTTACAACATTGTAAAGAACATGAAGCCGTGCTTCTGAAGACTTACATATTTTCTTTTCAAGCCTGCATGGGTCCCTATTTCTGCCTTGAGTCGTCGGGTGATTTTGTCAAGCGACATTCAGTACCTAAATTCTGTCTTGCATCCATGTGCGCGCTGTAAGCATGCATGCATTCTTGCACTTGCGCATTTATGCAAACGAGGTCTCCCCGCTGACCGCCTGACCTATGATCTGAGTACATATTTAAACGTAGAATTTCTCACTCTTTCGATTGCCGATGTCAAAATCTCACGCTCGGATATTCCAAGTGACAAAGCTTCGTTATCTTATTCTAATATTCAAATTGTTCATCAATTGTCTTACTTAGTGTCATAAAATCGTCCATATATACAACTGCATTCTTAATTTAATGAGATCTGAAAATGCCTCATTTATAAAACGCTGCAACCTAGAAGGACCAGTTCTTATGCCAAAAGGCATTTTCAAATATTCTATTGGCCAAAAGGTGTAACAAAAGATGTTAATTTCATTGAATCTGGAGCGTCGTTTATATGGTGAAAACCATCCGTTAGTGTACACATAATCTTATATCGCCATTCTTTTTTCTAGTTCGCACTAACTTTTTCTAATGCGCATGCTGATTTAATCAAACGAATTATTTCACTTTTCATAAAAGCATCTATAATTTTATTTTATTTAATTTTCTCATCAAAAGAGGGTCGTGTAGTATAGCAGTTTATTATCATTCAAAATTAATTTCAATTTTACTTCAGTTTCAGGGGCAGTCGGCCTTGCAGGTTCTAAATATTTTTTTTAAATTATTCCGAAAGTTTTAATTGAGTTTCCAAAGGTACCTTGGAAATAATGGTTAAATGCTTCAATTGTTTTTCATCTATAAAACAAATTTCAACATTCATTAATTCTTTAATTTCTTTTCTGATCCTTTCTACTCTTTGAAGATTTTCTATATTTGCAACCCCTAGTCGAAGTTTACAGTAAGTATCTTGGTCTAAAATTAGCGAAGGTCGCATTGTACTTTCAGGAACTATAAGTAATGTAGTAGTTCCACGCGTCTCATCATCAAGTGTAATACGAATACTAAGTTTTCCTGAAACAATTAAAGTACAAAAATTAATTCCCACATAGTCTGTATCTGAAAAACTGACCTTTCAACATATTTACCCTCTTTGTATTTCGTTTTACCGACACTCACCAGACTACCAGAATCTAATGCACAGTCTCATTCAATCTGGTTTTCTTCGTCAATATCCACAACCACTTTTTTCAAAAATCGCCTATTCACTGGAGTACTTTCAGAGACAAAATTAACAAAAACCCCGACTCATTGTAACTGTTACAAGGTCTGTTTCTTGGCTGTAGACATTAATTTAAAGTGTGTTTTCGACTTCGACAGTTGTAATACTAAATTGAGACTTAGATGTAAGTTTGATATCAGCTGGTTTTACATAATTTCCTGATTGGATCTTAGGCAGCTCGATTGGAAGACTGATTTTATTAAATGATTCTAATAATTCAGTTGATGTTTTAAAACACCTCATATGGGCTTGATTTCTTAACCACAAATCTAAGTTTTCATCAGTTATATAATCCACCACCTCTTTATCACCCACTGGCACTTCATCAGCTAGGATTAATTGCTTGTGATAGTATTCGCAACATGACCCTTTGTCCACTTTCTTTCTTCAAACAGGCTTCATTGTTTCAATCTGCTTGGTAGATAGTCAAACATCTTGTTCATATTTTTAATTAAGTATTCCGTACTCATTTTAATATGTTCTGATTTAGAATGAAACCATTTCAAAGCATTGCCTCTAAACTTCGAATTGAGCAAAATTGTTGCAAAATTATGGTTAAGTTGTAATGGGTGTCTCCTCTCGCTCCGAATTGCTAAAACGTTAATCAAAATCAGCCCCATGCATCGCCCCCACTTTTCTGTTTTCTTACGATTCGGAGGGGAAATGGCGGTGAAACTAATACAACAAAAAGTCTGTGGAAAAAAATGTAGCCTAGTGCACCTTTTAATTTTTTTGTCTTATTCTTATTATAAGGAATGTGCGAAAATCACTTTTTGGAGTCTTGACATCATTTGGGGGTCGAAAGTTAGTGGGCCTGATGGAAACGTCATGAGTACGGTACGTTCGTTTATAGGGGTTTATAGTTTACAGTCTTTGCCTTTTAAACATGAGGTTTTCAATAATGTAATTGTCTATTTAATTCAAAATCTCCTTTAAATTTCAATAAAACGTAATAAAAAAATGGAAATAACAATGACGTTAAAGACGTCACAAGGAACACCGCATTTTCATTTCCTTGCGATCAACATACTACGGAACTGATTGCTACTGCACGATTAAGCAACAAATGAGTTATTCAACTGTATAAATGTATATATAATGTTCGGTTCAATTTAAATAAATGTATACATTATTCACAAACATTTTAATTGCAATTACCATTACTTTTTTAAAATATTTTCTTTAAAACTTGGAATTGTTAAGATTTTAAAGGTACCGAGATTTCTTACTAAGCAATTTAAGTTGTGGTTTTACATGCTCTGATTATTATTATTATACTTATATTAGATAGAAGTGATATCTTTTTTATTAGTAAAATAAATAATAAAATCAATATCAGTAAAATAAATCATAGAAATTTAAAATTCGAACTGCTTTTAAAATGTATCTTAAAATGAAATTGTATTCATATCAAACTACATATTTTCATAGCTTTTTCTTTTTTTAAATAATTAGTAATAGTTACTCATATTTTTTCTGTTTATTTGCAAACAGCACCAGGGTTTTAATTATTTTTGATTCTTCTACTTTTTGTGGCGCTATCTGTTGGCGAAAATGCGACGGTGCTTAAGGAGAAATGCATTATCGAAACGTTCTAATTAACCGTTAGGCGGTGAATTCCAAGATTTTTATATAAAATTTATATATATTTATATATTATACGCTTAGCT
The DNA here is from genome assembly GCA_010014905.2 of Druon quercuslanigerum. Lineage (NCBI taxonomy): Eukaryota > Metazoa > Arthropoda > Insecta > Hymenoptera > Cynipidae > Druon > Druon quercuslanigerum. The sequence goes on along the minus strand of JAAAKG020198971.1, from coordinate 1,752 downwards.
ACAGGGTGCAAGTATTCCTGGAAACGCATTGTTTGTACTCCTCTACTCTTTAATAATAGTGATTGCCAGCTCCTAAATCCTAGGGTGCGAGCATAATATTGCTAATACAAAAATCAGTCACCTGAAAAGTCATAACAATACTTTTGGATGTAACTTGTAAAGGGAGATATAAGTTTCGAAATTCAGTTAAATTGAATGATGCTTAATTAAATATAGAATAAAACATTCTTAATTCGATATAATGAAAGTCTTTTCATTGGGTAAATGAATGTGTAGGAGATGTCCGCTGCAAAGTTGAAAGTGCTTTCAATATTTTTCTCATTTCCCTGCAATCTATATTTAAAGTTTTTAATAAACTAATCTTTATGGGTCTAGAATTTAACAGGTGGCATACATGGAGGAGCTCATAGTACAGATGTCACAAACGCTTCGAGAACAATGCTAATGAACATTTCCACTTTAAAGTGGGATTCCACTTTACTCGAATTTTTTCAAATACCACCAGAGATATTGCCTCAAATTCGAAGCTCTTCAGAAATTTATGGCCATATCTACGAAGGAGTACTGCGAGGTGTTCCAATATCAGGGGTTTGTAATAAAACTATGTAATTTTTACGCATGTGACTCATTTTTTTGCAATCCAGAGCTTTATCCTTTATGGAGTCCATATCAAGTGGTACCAAGAATTTTTCGTATGAAATGCGATTGCGTTGTAACTCGGTGTATTGAGGCCTGTTTTAGTGAAAAAATTGTCTCCAATAGTTTTTAAAATTGCTAAAAATCACCGGAGGTATGGATTTCTTAGTTTTTGGTAACTTTTTTCTTTAATTATATTTCGTTGGTTCTAGTTAACCGATTTAAGTTTTAAAGGTCTGAAATACGGCATTTTTAAAGCTAAAAAATTAAATGGACATAGAAACAACGGTTGTGAGTGTACTTCAAAGACCTTCGTTTTTAATTCTGCAATAACAATTAATATAAAACAGGCAAATCGTATTTTAGCGTAAGATTCAAGTATCCTATTTCATTCAAAGGTACAAAACAAATACATGCTGTTATTTCCATTTTAAACAAAGAAGTAATGGCAAAGCTTCTTTCTGATTCTGAAGATTTCAATGTGATACCCGCATTTAAGAACCGGAGTAAAATACGTAAAACCTGCAAGGTTCGTCAACCCAATAATGCGTTCTTTGATTCCAAACTCTCTCCCTCTCCCTCCCTCTTTCTACTTCCTTTACTTCCAAATTTTATAAATCAGTGTGTTTCTTTGGAAGGCTTGAGGTTTCTGAAAGTTCACAGACAACTCTACGCCACGTTGTAGCCACCTTGCTTTATCGTACAGGAACTTACAACTTTTTTGTTCGTTTCAACCAGTGGTTATCCGAAAATGCAACTTAAATGACTTATAAAGCGCATGTATGACTTCCTTTTTACAAAAAAATAAAGAATACGTATTTGAAAAACCGCGGCTATAGTTTCTTTAGTTTTCAAAAAATGTCAAATAAATTTTTTACTTATTAATTTCTGGATCTGCAATTGCATGTACAAAATGTCAGAACTTAAAACAATTAATCAGTTAATTAGGACCATAGATATGGAATTTTTAAGAAAATTTTACCCAGACTTTTGAAGTACCATATCTGCGCCATATTTTTAAATGTTAAACAGCCATTTAAAGGAATTTTCTTTCACTGGCATATGACTATATATGCCGAGTTGCAGTCAAGTCTTATTCCAAGAGGAATATTTTTT
>JAAAKG020198960.1:0-23773 GCA_010014905.2 Druon quercuslanigerum | reverse complement strand
CTTGCTCCAAATCTTTACGTAACACAACTTTCTCTTATTTTATTCCAAAACAAGCCCCCCCCCCCCTCCCTCCACTTGAAAAAAAATCCGTAGAAAATTGTTTTAAATATAGGTTTTTTTAAATGTCAACACTTGAATTTTTAGAAAGTACAATTTATGAATATATTTTATTTTACTACATTTTTGTGAATGTAGTGTATATTCAAAATGTATTAAAGGACAGAGATTATAAAAAATAAATTGGCAGAACTGGAAAGAATTCGTCCTGAATTTTGGGACGACGAGACACATCGTGAAATGTTACTTGATGATTCTGAATGCGCATTCCAAATTTTATCCCTTTTTAAAAAGAATTCTTCTTTCCACTATTTCAAGAAACTTCCCCTTTTTCTCTTAAATTTAAACTGAGTTAATATACAAACCAATAAGAAAAGCTAAATATTTGTGATTGAATGTTCATTGTTATTAATTAAAAAGTATATCATTATATTTTCGGTTCAAATAGTATATACTATTTTATTGAAAACTAATTTTTTGTAGAAAATGCATTATTTTGGGTTGAAAATGTAACTTTTTTGTAGAAAATATGTCTTTTTGACTTGAAAATTTAACAATTTGGTGGGATTTTTTTCTCCCTTGACTGCAAATTCCTTTTGGTTGAAAATTTAACTATTTTGTTGGGAAATCATCTCTTTTGGTAGAACTTTAATCTTTTTTGGTTCAAAATGATAACTGTTTGGTTGGAAATTGATATGCTTTGGGTAAGTTTGAAATTATTTTCTTAAAAATTCAATTTTTTTGGATAAATGTAACTGTTTTTAATTTAAGTTTAAATTTTTGTTGGTTGAAACATCAACTAATACAAATTTCTTTAAAAATGCATTTTTTTTTGTAAAAAATTCAACTTCTTGAATGAAAATTTAACTCTTTTACTAAACATTAATTTTCCTGATTGAAAATTTAATTACTCTTTTCAAAATTCTTTTTTTTTATATTCAAAATGGATCACTTTTAATTTCAAATATAAAAAAATTCAACTACTTGGTTGAAAGTATTATAGAATTTATTTTTCAAAAATCATTTTACTGGTCGAAAATTAAAGAATTTAAAAAAATCTAATTAATTAGTTTTAAAAATTTCCCTTCAGTCGCAAATTGAACTATATTTTGCTGAAATTTTTTTTTTTTTTATGAAAATTCAACTGCTTTGTAGAAAAATCGTCTTTTCGCGTTGAAAGTTTTATTATTTTGATAAAATTTTTGGATAAAATTTTTTATTATTGTGTTTTTGGTTTGTAAATTCATCTCCTTTGGTAGAAATTGGATTCGTTTTGATTGGAAATGCAAAAGTTTGAATCAAAATTCATCTTTTTAGGTTGAAAATTTAACTATTTGAATAAAAATTGAATTATTTAAAAATTTTAATTTTCTTTGATAGAAAATTCATCCTTTCAGATTGAAGATTCATATTTTTGGGTAGAAAAGTTCTTGGTTGAAAAATCATCTTTCTTTGTTGAATATTCAACTGGCTGGTTTAAAATTCAACTAATTTATTACAATATAATTATTTTATTTAAAGTTTGTCTTTTTGTGTTGAAAATTCATTCTTTTGGATTTAAAATTAATATTTTTTGGTAGAAATGTTCGGGGTTGAACATTCATCTGTCCTTGGTATAATGTCAACTGTTTGGTTCAAAATTAATCTTTGCAGGCTGTAAATTCAAATTTTTGAATAAAAATTCAACTATTTTTGTTAAAAATTGAATTAATTATTACAAATTCATTTTTTTGATAGAAAATTCATCCTTTTGTACTGAAAATTCAACTTTTTTGGCAGAAAAGTTTTGTGTTAGAAATCCATCTTTCTTGGTTGAAAATTCCTTCTAATTATTTTCTTTCTAAATAATTTATATCTTTGGTTTGAAGATTCAACTATTTGGTTACAAATTATTTTTTTTTTTCTACAATTGTTTTTTTTTTTTTTTTTAATTTCAACTGTTCGATAGTAAAATGCAACTGCTTCGTTAAAAAAAAAATGTTGTGTTATAGAAATTCAAATATTTTGTTTGAAAAAGCATCCTTCTTTGTTGAAAATTAACTTTTTAATTGAAAATCCATCTTATTGGGTTTAAAAATTAACTTTTCTGAAATATTCGAATTTTCAGCTGGAAAATTCAGCTTTTGAAACATAATTGATTTTTTCTATTGAAAATTCAATTAATTTGTTAAAAATACGAAATAATTATTTTGACTTGAAATATTAAGTGTGTCATATCGAATTGAATATTTTACCTAATTCTTTCCCCTATTTTTCCTTTGGGCTTTGATTTCATACATTTTTTATTTTTAATCATTTTTATAATAAAAAAATAATTGTATTTTCCTTTATTTGAAAAAAAATGTATGCATTAAAAAAAATGTTCACAGAAGATATTAAATTCAAAATTCTCTTTATTTCTTCCAGAAGCCAAACCACAACTTTTTATTGCTCAAATAATTTTCCTATATTTTTTCTCCACTCTAATAATATTACAAAAAAAATTTATTAAATATCTCTAATTATTTTCAAACCTATAAAATAAAAATTAGATTAAAAGTAATATGTTGCTTGGCACCAAACATGAAAAAATTGTGGACAGGTCACGGAAATCTACCTCGCCGAAAGAAAAAGAGTTTGGAACGTTTCCAATATTCTAAAATAAAAATGGCCGGGTTCTATAATAAAATTCATCTGCGTCGACAAATTGACACGTATTCGGGAATCCCGATTTGAATGTGAACTGAAAATATCCCAAATCCTAAAGTAATCTCTTTATTTGCGTCTGCCTATTTTGAGTCATTATCATTCGTTGGCCTTTGTTTGAAGGGAAATTTCCCAGCCTAATTCCTTCTGGTTAGGAAAATTGGGGGAATTCCAGATTTGGGGTCTGTGATAGATTATGAGACAACATACTTACGCCTGGTATTATAAAATAAATTCCCCAGTCCCATTTTTACTCTTGGGTCATTTATGCATTATATACCTGGTGTAAATCAAACAGTGGCCATAAACTTGGGTCTTGGTAGAGCTACCTCCTGTGGATATTTACTGGTCATTAGAAAATTCTGGTTTGTAGTTTGCATTTGGAGGAAAATTGAAGCTGAAAGTATTTAATACCTGTAATAACCCGCGTGCGACACGTGAAAAGGCCACTTGAAGAGTCTATGGGACGTCCCCCAGGTAAAACAAAAATTCCCACAGCTAATCCTCAGACAAACAGGCCCCCCAACTCTCCACGTTCATTTTGAATTTACATAAAAGAAACCAATTTAGCAGCAGTAATATAAACGCCACATGTAACCAAATTAACCAGAAGCTGCCTTAAGTAGTTCAAAATGTTTAGATATGAATAGAAAGAATAAATTTTATTATCCATTTACTCCCATTTACTCTTATATAGTGCTCCCGAGAAAACTAACATTTTAGGTTAGAATTTTATTGGGCATTATTATACCAAAAATGACAACCTCTTCAATCTTCCGGAAATTATTTCTCTTGAGTATACTTGATGGCTAAGAGTCAAGAGGCTATAATCCAAAGAAGAAATTAATTTCCCAAGGGAATTGCGAGGGACATTTCTCATTATGAGGGTTTATATTAACCGGGAATTGTGATATTTTCTATCAATCGGAATAAAGAAAATAGATTTGAATGTTTAATCTTTAATCAGTTTTATAATGTAAATGATTTTCTAATAATGGAAAATAATTCTGTTTTTAACATTTTGCTATCCTCACTAATATTTATCAACTTCTTTACACTTTCAAAAATATGAAAAATATGACATTCTTGACAAAAACTTGGAATATTTTAATTTGCAAATACACTATCGATACAGGTAACAACAAAATCACCAATACCGAAAATAATATTTCTGGGCAAATTTGTGAATAAGTTACGTTTTATTGAAGGAAATAAAAGAATGTTGTAGATTTTAAGATTATTTTTTCAGGTTTAAAAAAAATTTAGGGTCGTCGTTTTAATCACACAAAAAACACAGAGCCATTTTAAGCCAGAAATATTGAAAATTGAACGATTATATTTTTGTTACAAACTGAACACTTTTTAATTTAAAAATTAAAATATTTTCATTTTAAATGGTTTAAAACTCCTTAAAAAGCTTCAAAATTTTATTTCAAAATCTTGAAACATCTACAATTCTACATGTTGTTATACATTCATTCAAATTTTAAATTATTTTTTAAATTTTTTATAAAACTTCAAAACATCTATTAAAACTATTCGAATTCCTCCTATTTTTTTTAATCTTGCAAAATAAAAAATATTTCCTTAAAATTTCCAAGATTCATTACTGGAAAGTTTGCAAATCTTTTTAAATATTCTCTTAAAATTAATTTTTCAAAATAAAAAGTAATTTCAATTTACCTAGGAATCTTAGGAAAATTTTATTGATTTTTTTAAAGTTTTTTGTAATTCTTAAAAAGCCTCTACATTTGTTGTTCGAAAAACAACACTTCGTTTAAATTATTTGAAATCTTGTTGAATATCTAATTAATTTTAAATCTCTTCAGACCTTCTAAATATCACTTCAACTTATTCGAATTGTTTCTATTGGAAATTATAGGTGTTAAATATTTATTAGACATCAAGATTCAACAATAATTTTACTTATAAATTAAAGTTTGAAAATAAAACAATTAAAATTGTAACGTTCAAACTTGATTTTTTTTTCACTTTTGAATATTTGATTTATAATGACTGATTTTACATGGACAATCAAATATTTCTCCATATACGGCAATTATTATATTTCTTAATTAAAATTTTTTTTTTTTAAATTAGACAAATATTAGATTTGAAATTTAATAAAAGCCTTAAATTTTGAATATATTATTTTCGAGTTATTTTCAAATTGAGAATAGTTTATAAAGTTTAAATCTACCGTTTACATTTGTTTACTATTAGGACTTTCCGATTGAAACAGTTTTATTTTTAACATTAAAATCCGAAAATTCTTAAATTTTGAACTGATTCTGAATTGTCTTGTAAAATCAATTATTATGCACTTTTTAATTCTTAAGGTACAGTTCAATTTTAAAAATTATTCTAATTTTTATTTGTTTAAATCTAAAACTGTCGATTTCAAATGATACTTTTTTTCAATTCTTTAAAACCGCATTTTAAAATCCTTGAAGTGAAAAATGTACATTTAACAATTAAAATCCAAAAATGGAAAATTTGTAACTGAAAGATTTTCTATTTACGCATTTGTATCATAATTAGAAAAGATAAATATCAATTGATTATTTCAAAAACGGTTGAAATGGTTTTCCGGTCCAGCAGCCTTCCTGAAAATGATAGGAAAACTGAAGTTTAAAAAGAGTTGAAAATAACCATAATCTTCAGGCTATTTGAACAAATTTAATTTTTTTCTCTAATTTCGAAAAAAGAATTTTAAAAGGTTTCAAGAGAACAACGGGTGTGGGGGGGCGGGGGGGGGGGGGGGGGTGGTAACTAACGGGGAATTTCTCCCCGGGTCCGGAGTTTTCAAAGGGCGCCCGGATTTTCCAGAACTGTTAGAAAATAATTTTTTAAAATAAATGATCAAATATTTGTACATTAAATTCCTTTTTGTGATTATTTCTCCCCTCGACGAGTCTAATAAAAATACTGGAAAAACTGAATTGTTTTTAGAGATATTTAAAAGATTTGAAAATAATCAAAATCTTTAGGATATTTGAAAACATTTTAAAAAATATAGATTTTTTAACTCTCGAAAAAATAATTTAAAAAGGTTTCAAGAGAATCAAACAAAATTCTTTAGATTTCTAAAAAAAATTTTCTAATGCTTTTTATTTTTAAACAAATTTTAAGAGAAAATTGAAAAATATTTCAAAAATTTTTAGACAAAATTTAACTAAGTTTAGAAGATTTTTAGAAGTTCTTGATATTTCTAAGAAAATTTAATTGGTCTTTAAAAGATTTCTAAAATTGGCAAAAGTTAATCCGTAAGATATTACCGTAATTTTTTTGTTAGGAAAAATTTGTATGATTTTACAAGACATTCATAAGGTTTAGAAGTTTTTACAAGATTAAAAAAGAATTGAAAATTGAAAAAGATTTCAATTTTTGTAACAAACTGTGAATCTGAAACTTATGAAACAAAATTTAGAAGCTTTTCAAGATTTTTTAAACTTCATCGGATAATTTCAAATGATTTTTTATAAAAAAAATTTTTTTAAGAGAAAAACTTTTAATCCCTTAACTTTTGAATCATTAAAAATTGAACAATTGCAATTTTTTGAAAAAAAAATAATTAGAATTACGGTAATGATGGTATAAAAAATCAGTTTTTTGAAAAAGTTTTCTAAGATTTTAAGATTTGAGATAATTGAACCATTGTTCAAAAACTGGTCTGAAGCGAGAGTAAGATAAAATTCAGTTGCAAAAAACATTTTTAAAAGAAATTTATCTTGTAAGTTTAAATAGTTTATTATTTAAAATAATGTTTTTAATTATTTTTATAATCAAAATCATCGAAAAACTATTCAGTGATCTGACTTTTGGACTTCAAACGTACGCAATTCTCAAATTCGAATCGCAAATGTAATTGAAACTAAATTGTTTCTAAGAATGAATTACGCAATATAAAACGTCTGTTATTACGTCACAGAAAGATCTAAAAAATGCGGTTTAAATTCTCAACTGTAGAATCTAAAGCTTTATATTGTAAAAAAGCGTTCTCTTAAATTACTTTCTATAAAACTATAGGAAACTAAATAAATTACTAGGTTTTCTCAAAGTAAAAAGGCATTTCATAATTTCTTAAATTTTTGGTTTATATTTCTAAATAAAAATATACTAATTCGATATAATTATATAATTCATGACGACGATAAAACAAGTAATTTCGTAGTCTTACTGATAAATAACGTTGATGCATCGCAATAAACGCGTTGCACCCAAAAATCATACTTTATGTACAAAACGAGAGATCTCTCACAAACAGAAAATACACATTTTTACATTAGAAATCTACGTGCACATGCACTCTTTTATTTACAACTTAACTATGCCTAGGTACAGCGTAATGGTTTTTAGTATTTACCCACGCCATTGTACAGTCTCTTGAAAGCGACTCATGAGAAAAGACCGAGACACTAAAGAAAATATAAGAATTGAAACATATTTTTTTTTTCACTTAAATTGGACTCAGAGCCCAGATTTTTATTTTATTTTTCGGTCTTTTCAAAGGGAAGCCTTCCCTCAGGAACGAGCATGACGCTACTTCCTGAGATTATTTTGTTTCCTACTCTGGAATATCTAACACAACACATTCAGGGATTCTTATCATTTTCCCCAATTACCTTTCACACTATAGCATCACAGGCTTATTAAAAGCAAAGAGCTAGACTCCTAGAAGGAATTAAAAGCACACTTAAATTCCAAAACTGAAATCCCAGTTTCAGCTTGTAACATACATTCAAAACTTGAAAAGCTCTTGCAAAACCAAAACTGAGATTTCAGTTTTCAAATCCATTATCTAAGAATACAAATATTTGGCGTGTCAAACACCGGTCTTTCAGGCGACAAAAGACTTGAACTTTTCCAGTCTTTTTCAACGAACCTTGACAGTGTCCTCTCTTTTCTTATCACTAAGCTCTTATCTTCTTTCTTTCGCATAAACATCATCATTCTCTTGCACGCTATTTGATTTTAAAGTCATGTAAAATACTTTGTACACTTGTCTCTACTAGTCTAAATCTTCAATTTTCTAAAACTCCCTGTGATGATGGGATTTTCCCCAGCTTTCGCACTGAATACAATTCTAAAGGAAAACCTTTAAGCTGTAACAGCGGATATGCTGGTCTTGCTGAATCGCGATGATAATTGATGTTGGAAAGGCTCGTCTTCCTCGCTGTCGGAATCTTCGCTTCCTGATTCGTCAGTCTCTGAAAGTGGCTCCGTATTGGCGCCTGAATTTGCGAGGTCCATGGCCATTTGACTGTCCACGCAGAGGGCAATTTGGTACGGGGTAATGCCAGCGTAATTGGTTACATTCAAATGTGGCCTACACTCGTTCAGTAAGAACTTCAAAACGGATTTAGAGCGGTACTCGACTGATAAGTGCAACGCTGTTCTTCCGGCTAGACCTTCTCTCCCGTCCAAATCGGCACCAAGACGAAGCAAAAGCCTCACCAGTTCCACATGATTACCAGCGGCTGCTATGTGAATACACATTTCACCTGAAACAGAAAAAAAATACGCCTTGAGTCTCTAATCCAAAGAAAATAAAAAAGGAGAATTCTTTAATTTAAAATTCGCGCCAAAATCGATTTAGTCGCACTTAAACGTAACATCTACAATAAATTTAAAAATGTATTGAATGTAATTCAAATTTATTTTAGACTCCCCTTAAACTGCAATAAGAAGAAATAAATTGAAAGAGTTCAAATTCCGAGGAAAGATCACCCAACCCTGATCTTCCACAAGCATTACTCTATAGTCTGTCTAATTCTTCAATTGAGACTACTAATTTTGGAACTAGAACTTTTTCGAAAAGAAACTTGTCGATAAGCTGAAATAGCAAGTTGATACGCATTTTATCAGAATTAATGGTCCATGAAATTATAATTATAAAAATGACTTCTGATGTCATTTTAGTCGGCTGTCTTCCCTACCACGAAAACAAGTTGCTTCACCTCCCTATATCGAAAACAAGTAATGTCTCATTGATTGGATTTTCACGAAAATAGAACGAAAAACTATCAGTTTTCAACAAGAGATAAACTTTCCACGAAAATTATGAATCTTGAAACAAAAAGGCAATATTTGATATTTCAACCAACACACTGATTGCTAGACTGCCAGCGTCATCGCGAATTTATAATTAATCGATCCTGCAATGGTTGCCCAAGATGCTCAAGAATTTCGCTCCCATTAATATAAATTCTCTCAATCCGAAAACGTCACGAGTGCCATGTGACTACTCGCACGTCTACGAATCTTTTTCTGTTTGTTTTTGAACGTATGTAAGCTCAGTCGGTTCAAAGGATGAAAGCTGGTGCGTATGACTGCGTATGACCAGAGTCAAGTCACATGTTTCTGATATGCATATAGAATACACATAGAACTCGGAAGACTTGGTGAATCACTGCCGGAGGCTTTGGCTGGCTTCCCGTGGTCCAAACTAGGCTCGCGCCGATCAAAGTAACGGCTAAAATTAGCCGTTTTTAAGTTAACCATGCCGGTTGGTCCAATGGCGGAATCTAGGCACGTCGAGACGAAATTCCTCGTCGTCGGGGGTGACTTCCTTTTGCTCCTCGCGTACCAGACGCGTCTTCGACCCGCCTCCGACTTCTTGATTCCGATTTTGTCAAACTGACTAATACCCTGCCCTGCCGAGTTTGTGAATGAACTCGTGAAAGCTAAATAAAGTGAATAAGAATATATGGATGGTGAATCAGCATTGAATCCGCTTTAATGAGTGTCGTACTCATGCCGAGATTATCGCCGATGTAACACTTTTTGGGTGGATTTCCCTATTGAAATATTAGCTCTGGTTTTTTTTTTGTATTTTCTGTGATTTACTATTTTAGTTCCTAATGAAGGTTTGAGTTTAAGTTGAACTCTAATGACAAATGTTATCTCTATACTTTTATCTTGAAAAGAGACATTGGGATGCACAATAATCTGGGCTTGATGATAAGGAGACAAGATAGTTAAGTGGTGCATGTCATTGAAGATTGATAATTATAAAGCCCAGCGATACCGACGCCTTTCTGGGGTTTTCCAAAGCAAGCGCGTCGAGCACTGTGTGTAAATAGCCCGTCAGGTATTTTTAGGTGGCAGAAGCATTTGCACCGACCTAAGTCTGCTAAAAATGATGTAACGCAGACGCAAATCTCCCCCTAAAATTCTTCAATTACTCGAAAAAAAACCTCATATTAAATTTAAATAGCTTTATACAATCATTTGTATTTTTGACATCAAAAAGTTCAAAATTTAAATTCTTCAAATATAAAGACTAAATTTAGAACTCAAAATTCAAAGATTAAAAATGCAAAGATTTATTTCAAGAGCAAATGAAGAAACCCCGTTTATAAAGAGAGATCAGGATTCGAGAGAAATCGACGTAAGTTTCTTGGAAAAAAGTTGGACTTTCCTGTGACTACCATCCTACATTCTTTATGCCTGCGGATTCGAACCGGAATGGAAACACCGATTTTCTAAATATTGGTTTACATTTTATTAATAAAGAACATTCATCCTAAAAAAAGTCTTACATTAACTACTTTACAAAATTCTTCTATCAAACTTAAGTTTCTTTAAATTCGTCTTTCAGCAACTAAAGGGTAGCAGTACAGAACTAGATAACATTGCATTCAAACATGGGTTTACTGCATTAAACAAGCTTTAAAAATCCAATCCATGTGACCAAATGATTTCTTCCAGATAATTTTTGTATAAACTGACGTCATGCAAAAATGAAAGACAATCTGGATAGGTTTGACGCGAACAAATGAGTGGAATGGAGATGGCAGTTTCAGACTTGAAATTCGGAGACAATGGACCTGACCGTTATTTGGGACTAGAGGGCGGAAGAATACGACTAACTACCTACTTGCGAGGTCACAAATGGAGGGAGAGCGTATGCCTGTATGTATGTTAATTTGGATTTTAAATGATGGCAAGACATCTGGTAACAATCACCTTCATACCATACCGAACGGTTCGAAAGTTTCAAGACAAGCCTCATGTGGGAAATTCCCAACCAACAGACCTCAATGCTAATGCCGTTATAAAGGTGTATATCGTTAAGGTCTAAAATTTATCGTCAAATTAAAAGTGAATACAATTTCGAAATTAACTCAATATTAATTAATCGACTTGAAAAAACTGCTCAGGTTTTCTGGCTATTTTAATGTTACTAACACCTTGGAAAGAAAAATATGTAAATAGGTAGAAATAGCGTGAAATAAGGTTTGAGAAGAATTTAAAAAAAACGTGCGCCTCGGTACTATATACACTGTTATATGAGCATATGCCATTAGAGAAAAGAATTATGACATCACGTGGGAAATCCAAGACTTAAAAATCTCATAACTTGCTGCAAAAAAGCCAAAAAAGGCAGCAAAATGTGTAAATCAGGGTTCGCAATTCCAAATTAAGTTCAGTGATTTGTTATAGATGATAATATTAACATGAACTAGGAAAACTCGTTTTTAAAACTAGAAATCCAGAAGACCCTGAAACAACTTTTGACGAAATTTATCGAATCTCTTAGGCAGCAAAAACTAGTAATCATATAGGAAGCGCAAAACAAAAAGTGGAATAAAATTGAACGACTGTTTTAAACTATCCTTACAATATGGTATTTCGTCACGTTAAAACTCCCGGGGAATCCCCAACGCGCATCATGATTTCAACACGCGCGTATCTACGAGGCATGATTCCATTTATAAAAATTTCCAACCGCTTTAAATGCTTCCAGAGAAGAGAAAAATTATTTTCATACAATTCGTGACCTCGAGAAATGCCAGCAATCTTGAAGTCTTTTATATATATATATATATATATATATAAAAAACAATAAAAAACCATTGCAGCAACTCTTTAATATGCTGGGAAATACGCTACTTTTTATCTCGAGGTTCTTGTGTTTTCCGAAAAATATATTTCCCAAGAGAAGAGGCCGATCGATTGGGTGTATAAAAAAAGTTTGGTTTTTAAAAACTTTTTTAGCCTTACAAATATTATATACACAAATATCGTGTTTTTTATAAATGTGTCCCAAAAAGGCTTCTGATGTCTTCTACTTTGAAGAATTTTTAACCAAAAGTGATGAATGAGGGTTATTAACTTACCGTTATAATTTCTTTGCTCCAAGTTTTGCGGGAGAGCTGGTACGAGTTTTCCAGGTGGGAAGAGATTTCTTTCTCCTGGAGAAAGTGGATCTGTGAGAGCCTTTGCACAGGCAAGATCTCCACAAGCACATGCGAGGTGAAGAGCCGTATTTCCCCTTACGTTTCTTGCCGCGGGATTCGCGCCAGCCAGGATCAAGTACCTCGTGACTCTTGGTTGCTGTGTTAACACAGAAAGGTGAAGGGCCGTATGCCCTTGGTCGTTCAAAATGTCATAAAGACAGGGATGCGGAGCCATGTTCACGAGACAAATAGCTGCTTCTACAAATCCTTGGACCACTGCGATATGTAATTGCCTGCAAAAAAAAGAGATAGATATTTTAATTTTCAGTCTTTTAAATTGAACATTAATGCTAAAATAAGTTTCTAAACTGCCTAATCAGCAGAGAAGCAGAGATAAGATTCATTGCGTAAAATAATAAAATTACAAAAATTTCATAGGAAGATAAACTGAATAATTCAATTCTCAACCAAATAGTAGAATTTCAATTTACTAGAAAAACTTCCCGACTTTTTAATTTAAATAATTTATAATTTAAAAGCAAAAATAGTTCAATTTTCTTATTGGGTTATATATAAACGAGAAAAGGAGGAAGCTCCCTGAACATAGGGAAAAAAAGAAGAATTACTTTAAACGTGTGAAGAGAGGACCAGTCAGTAGGGGAGTGGTTGTGAAGTTTGTTTGTGAAAAAATAAAAGTGACCATAAAAATGAATAACCTTTAAGCTCAAGAAAATTCTCACGAAATTCGCCTGCATGTGGAAACCATAACTAAAATTTAGGTTTCCCCATGACCCCACGTGTTCAGGCAATCAATGTGTTAATTTTGAAAGAGCCTGGTCACCATATGTATGCTTTATTCCTTTACTGCTGGGAAAAGTGTTAGTCTTTAGTAGGTACCTGAAGTACCTGGGCCCTGAACCTTTTAGAATACCCCTGCAATGAAGTGTTTACAGTCCCATGAATTTTGATGAGACACATGTACTCTCTCATGTGTTCGAAAAATTCCCCATTTATGTTGATTCACCACAAATCCTAACTACAGTACTATATTACTACAAAACCAATAGGAACTTTCTTTAGATTTACGACTGACTTGCAGATTTCGAATTTTATCGCCTTGGGCTCTGGTAAATTTAGCAAAATGCTATTTATTTAATGAAATAAAAATTAAGAGAATAAGGGAAGAATGAGAACATTCAATAAAAGTATAAACCTGAATAAATTAACAATAAACTAATTCAGCATAGTAAATGTTTACAAAATGAAGAAACATATTTATTTTGAAGAAACAAAAGAGATTTTCCAAAAGAATAATAAACCAGCAGAACTGAATGTTATTAATAAATTAAATGACACGTGTTTAAAAATGTTGATATTTAGAAAACGAATAAAGAATAACAAATATAATCTTTTATTTAGCAAAAAATCTCAAGCACAGCAGAAAAATTCAAAATCCTTTAAAGAGCAAATAAAATTCCATAAAACGCGAGTAAAAAATAAAAAATTTTATAAAAAATCATTATTTTTCTGAATAAGCGCACTAAATGAAAAATAATAGAAGCAACAAATAGATATTTATTAGATAAACAATCAATCACCAATTTAAAATGGAAATAAGAATCAAATGATTTAAAACCATCTATATTGAAATTTTTTAACGTAAGTGACTTAAATGTATTAAGTTAAAAACCTATAAACAGTCAGTCCAAATTAAAACAATCTAATACCAATTAACTAGTTTAATTAAAAACACAAAAATCTGAGAATATATTCCAAATAATAATAATGACTGTCAATCCAATTTAAGCCCACCAATATTTTCAGTAGGCATATCAAATTGAAAATCAAATAAGCGAAAATCAATAATTAAAGCAATTTCAAAAGTTTTTGCAAAATTGCAGAACAACCAATCACCCATTAAAATGAGGAAAAAATCGAATTCGTTAAACAACCTTGTATTAAAAAGGAATAATTAAAAAAAAATATTGACAATGTAATTAAAAGAATAGGTTTATCAAATTTTATAAAATTGATACGTTAAAGAAAGCATAATTAAAAATAAATAATTAAAACAATTCCAAAAGTTGTTTTGAGCAATAAAAATATTTTTACTTCTGTCAAACTATGACAACGTTTTGGCAAATAATCTCCAATTGAAATTGGAAAGAAAAATCAAAGCAGTTAATAACATTTACATCAAGAACTAATTCAAATGACTGAAGTAAATTGAAGTGAAAATCACTAAACAATCAGACAAAACTAAAGAAATATAATATTAAGTAAAGTTAAATTTAACAATTACATGATAAACAAAATAAAAAATATAATATAAAAATCAGAGAATATATTACAATGAATATTAGACACATTATTACATATATTTATTATTTTGAGCAGATATACTAAATGGAAAAAAGAGAAGCAATGCCCCAATGATTACTTTTATTGGATTACTCAAAAATTATTTGATAATTGACAATTATTTGATAAACATTTATCAATTGAAATTAAAAAATGGAAACAAATAATCAGTTCAATTTCAAAATTAATAGCTAAACTAATAAGAGAATAATTCAATATAGAAAATCGTATAAACTTAAAGTAAAGGAAGCTTATTTAAAAATACAAATATCAGAGAATATATTCCAAAGCGTATATCAATCAGATTTAAAATCACTATTATTTTGTGTAGGTGTAATAAATGACAAATAATAGAAGCAAACACCAATAATCAATTACCAATTGAAATTCAAATAATGTAAATTAAATAGATTGTGGTAAAAATAAATAAACAATCCAAAACCAAATGACAAATTTAAATTTAAAAAAAAAACTACTAAAAGAATAGTCAAATCACTTAAATTGTAGGAACTGAATAAATTAAAGAAAGTTTTTTTAAAAATATAAAAATCAGAGAATATATCCCAGTATTCATTAAATAAAATCCGAAAAACTATTCAAATGTTTAAATTGAAATAAATAAAATGATATGAACCAATCAATCTCAAAAAATCACTCTTCAACCGCTCAAGTATAAACTTTCAATTCGGAACAAAATAAAGTTAAATAAAAAATTTAAAAAACTGAATTTAAATTATATAAAAAAACTCACGTGTCACCGTCGTCGTCTTGTGTATAATAAATTTCCCAGGGTTCTTGAGGAACGTACTGAACTTGATTTTTATCCTCTGGATCGACAAGGGAGGTCTTGACACTGTGATTGACAACCTTTGCACTGACAGGGGTTAACTGGGTAGGTTCGGTATGGACCTTGTTCAACGAATTGAGTGTGTCGTGTTTCAGGGAGAGCTGGCTGAGGCTCTCGCTGAGCCCGAGATCCACGCCACTATCAGGGGCTCTCATCGGTTCCGGAGCGACGTCTGGAGTGGACTCACACGGTTGATTCTTCGATTCGAGCTCGGAACTAACCTCTGAGCTAAGCAACTCGCTTGTCAAAATGCTTCCCGAAATAAATCCAGAATCCCCTAAATCCTGCTGGGAATTTTTATCAACGTCGGAGTCGATGCTCGACTTCGTCTGCTGCCACATTTTGACTAACTGACACGTGCACTGTCGCTTTAGATGAGGGCTTTCCGCTTTCCTGCTCACAATGCCAGGGATCAGGGACTCTTCCACCTCCCACCTCGCCAAACGTTTCTCAACTTTCTCGAACACTCTGTTAATTATCCCCACCTAATTTTTCACATTCGGATTTCGGAACAAATGTGCTCTGTTTGGAAACCGATTTCGATCCCCGTTAACCCTAAACAGAATAGCCCTTTGGAAAGGGCGAGTCACTTTTTCAGGACGTAAATTTTGGAGTTGGCTTTTGAGGTTAGATTTTGAGCGACCAATAGATTTGACTTGTTTTTTTTTTTTTTTTTTGAGACTCGAGTTGAGAGTAAAAAGTGCTTTAATTCTTGGTCGTAAAGAACTGATGTTTGAGCACTTCCGCACAATTTTTTTTACCACTTTATCACAGTTGAAACATTAGGCGTGTCGCGTCGTTTCTTCCCGAAAGAATCGAGAGTCGGTCGTTGGTCGTATTTTTGATAAAAACGGCGAATTGCGGGAGATTGACCAGGTCGTTAGAGATGCAGCGTCTCAAGAAACCACAAAGCAAACTGAGCTAAACACCACAATGCAAACACGTTTTCCACTCTCGAATCAAGAAACTATATCTTTTTAGTTTGATATATATGGATACATAATATAGATAGAGATGATGCTAAGAACAAGGTCGTGAAAGGATTCAGTGGCGCTACCTGAAGGAGAGGGGAAGTAACTATGAGGAGAAGAAAGGAATAATGGAGGGGAGGAGCGGGAAAACCCAAGAATATAAAGAGGGTTGAATAACCAATTGTCAACCTGGCAAACCCTGAAATCATCGATATTGAGTTTTTGTCCTTTTCTGCCTTTTCCTTCTCTTGCGTTTATTTAGTGTAGTTTGTCAGGGAATTTTCGTATACCTGGAAAAACTTTGAAATGTCTGGGAATCTTTCTTTAAAGTCATTTTAAATAGTTTACAAATCTTTAAAATAAACATTTGTCCATTTTAAAGTATTTAAAAACTGTTTTCAGAACTAGGAAACATCTTTTAACATGATTTGGATTTTTCCTTCAATTTTTCTTATTTTTTTTTTTTAATACTGCCAAATTTAGAAAAACTTCCTTAAAATCTTACACATTCATTTTTGATAATTTTGTAAATCTTTCTCTTATAATTAATTTAAAAAAATAAAAAATTACTTTCAAATTTCCTAGGAAAGATTTTTATTCTTCTTAAGACTTTCAAAATTATTTTAAAAAGTCTACATTTTTTGTTCGAAATCTGCCAAAATCTATATTTGGTTTTAAATTAGGCCGTGGACTATTTGAACCGTAATTTTGGTACGAATAGCCGAACATTCAAATTTGTAACGTTAAGAGTTTAGTTTTTTCTTTAGTTTTGAATATTTAATTTATAAGTACTGATTTTAAATGAACAGTTATATATTTATAAATATTACGTAATTGTTCTTTTTCTAAATTAAAAAATGTTAAGTTTAATAGTTTAAAAGAGGAATAAATTGAAAATAGTTTATAAAGTTTTAATTGGGCGTTTACATTTGTTTAACTTATATGACTTTTTAAATGAAACATTTCAAATTCAACTAATTTCAGTTGAGAATTCATAATTTTAGTTGAAAATTCATCACTTTATTTTAAAATGAAACTATTTGTATGAAAATTAGTTTTGTTTTTGTTAAAAATTAGTTTTTTATCGGAAAATTCAACTAATCCAATTGAAAATTGCATAATTTTAGTTAAAAAGTCATCTCTTTGGTCGACAATTTATCATTTTTAGATAAAAATTCGACTTTTTCGTTAGAAATTAATCTTCTTGGTTGAAAATTCTTTTTTTTTTTGCTGAAAATTCTACTATTCCAGTTAAAGATTGATCATTTTAGTTGAAAATTCATCTTTCTTGTTTAAAGTTAAACTATTCCAGTTAAATATTTAGCACTTCTAACTTATAATAATTTATATTTTATTAAAATTATTTTTCAATTGAAAGTTTAACTATTTCATGTTTAGTGAAAAATTGATATTTTTTAGTTAAAAATTCAACTATTTTGTTTAAATAATCGCTGGGGGATTATATTGACCCTCAATAATAAATTTTTTAGAAATTGATCTTAAATATCAAATTAAATATTGACAATATAATATTATTGATAATAAATATTAAATATTGATCATATTAGTCAAAAATTCTTCTTTCCGGGTGAAAATAGAACTGCTTGATTGAAAGTGAAACCAAATTTGTTTTAAAAATAAAGTCTTTTTTTATGTGGGGAAAATGATTTATATAATAAACTCGCGAAACTGTATACCTAATACCTATTACCTATACAGTTCCAAATCGATTAATTTAAAATGTGCGAAATATTTGAATGACTCCATATTATGAAAAATAATAATAATAAAAAACTTGAGAAATAATTTTGTTTTTGGTCCTTTTAAAGTTAAAAAAAAAAAAGATTTGACCCAAAAAAGTGAATTTTTAAACTAAGTATATGCATTTTATTACTAAATAGGTGAAGTTTCTACTAAAAAGGATACATTTTCAATCAAAAGTTAAATTTTCAGTTAAAATCATCTTTTTCAACCAAAATAAGACTAATTTTCAACCATCTGAATGATTTTTAATTTGGTAACATAATTTTTCAATTTTCGACAAAATAATCAAATTATCTTCATCATTCCCAGAGTTCGTGTCCAGTTTTAAATTTCAGGACTTTCCCTCACTTTCTGGAATTCCCAGTTCTCTGACCTGTATATGGCTCTGAGCAACCCTGTTTTCAACCACACGTGCCATATCTTGCCTTGAAAATTTCAAAATATATAACGAAAAAGAATAAAGATTTCTGAAAACTTTGAAAGGTTTGAAGAGAATCAAAAAATGTTCTTGAGATTTCTGGAAAACTGTTTATTGATACTTCATTTTGTAAAATTAATTTGAAAAGAATATTTAAAAACGTTTCAGAAAATTTTAACAGATCATTTAACAACCATTTAGAAGGTTAAAAAGTTTTCAAAAAGGTTTAAAACTTGAATTAGGATTTCAAAAATTTTCAAATAAAATAAGTATTTTTAATTATTTGGAAACAACATTCAGAAGCGTTTTAAGAATTTTGAAAGGTTTTTAGAGTACACAATTTTTCTTAAGACTTATAAAAATATTTCAAAAGATTTTTTATTTTAAAAGTGGATTCTGAGAGGAAACTGACAATGATTTCATAACATTACTAATGGTTTCATGAAGTTTCGCATGAGAATTATGAACATAATAAATTGTAAAACAAAATTGGGCAATTTCGTAAGAAAAGATTCAATAATATTTTTAAGCTTGTAACGATTTTTAAACATTTATAACAAAAACTAGATTTTGGAGGGTTTAAACTACAAATTTAAATATAGTTTTTAATTTCTCCGATATTATCTAGTAATTAGTCATTAAGTAATTGCTGATACCAAAGACATTATAAATTATATCTACGAATTATTGACCAATTATAAAAAAAAAAATTATAAAAAGTAACAGCTGTCATGTTAAGCAAACATACGCAGATTTACTAGGGAGCATACATGACAAAAATATTATTTTGTCTGAATGTAATTAAAAGTAAATTAATTAAAAATCTTCAAGAACGTTAAGAATTTTAATTTTTATCAGATAAATTATTTTTAAAATTTTGTAAGTAAAATTTTCAAGTTATCGCAGCGCTTGCAAATAAATTTTAGTTATAGCTTATTAAAAAAATTGTTGTGCACTTTAGATTTGGCACTTTCTAATTTCTACTGACTACTTTAAAATAAAATAAAATTTCCAAAGCTGTAAGATTCCCGAATTATAATATTCCCGAATAATAGAATTCCCGAACAGTTTATTGGTATTGCCTAATTAGAAAATTCCCGAATAATAAAAAACTTCAAATTTATAAAATTTCCGAATAATAAAATTCACGAATAGTTTGCGATATTACCGAATTTAAAAATCTCCTAATAATGAAATTGACCGAAAAATGAAATTCCCGAAAAAATTCCGAATAATAAAATTCTCGAACAGTTTATAATATTACCGAATTGGAAAATTCCCGAATAATAAAATTTTCGAGACTTTATAATATTACCGATTTCGACATTATGAGAATAATAAAATTCCCGACAGAAAATTACCGAATTAAAAAATTCCCTGATATAAGCAGTTAATTTATTTCATAAATATTATTTATTTATTAAAAATAGAATAATCAACTATTTTTATCGAAAAAAAAACATTTTTAATCTTTTCAGCTTAAAAATATAACAATTTTCTCAAAATAAATTTTAATATAAGAAAACAAATTCGTTTTCTTTCTTGACAAAAAATGTTTCTTGATTGAATATTCAACTATTGGAACAAGTTCGATCTTTTATGTTAAAAATTCAAATGTTTGTTTGAAAATTAAGTTGTTTTGGTAGATTGAAATTTGTTTTCTTTCTTGGCGGAAAAATCTTTTTTTGGATAAAAAATAAACTATTGTGTAAAACGTCATCTGTTTTTAATGAATTAAACTGTTTTTTATTTAAAGTTTAAATCATGTTTGGTTAAAACATCAACTTTTATGTTGTTCTTGGAGAATTCATATTTTTTGTTTGAAAATTCAACTATACCTGCTTGATTTAAACTATTTTGTTGAGCATTAATTTTTTTTGTTGAAAATTCGTATTTTTTGATAAAAAATTAATCTTCATTCAAAATTAAAATACTTGGTTGCATGTTGAACTATTTTTTAAAAAAATTAATTTTTTAGTTACATATTTATCTCATTACTTGAAAGTTCAACAATTTAGTTGAAATTTTGTTCCTATCTTGACTGGAAATTCGTTTTTGGTTAAAAATTCAACTTTTCGTAGAACTATAATCTTTTTTGGGTAAAATGCAACTGTGTGGTTAACAAATTAATTTTTGTTTTAGCTCACAATTCAGTTATTTTATTAAATATTCAATAATTTGGTTGAAAATTTTTTTATTTGTTAACTAAAAAATCTTTTATGATTGAAAATTCAACTTCTGGTATAAATCTAATATTTTTTGGTTAAAATGCAACTAGCTGGTTGACAATAAATGTGTTTTGATTGAGGCTTCAACTATTTTATAAAAAAATCAACGAATTGGTTGAAATTTGTTTTCTTTTTTGACTTATAAATCTTTTTCGGTTGAAAAAAAAACTATTTTTTTGAAAAGTCGTCTTTCTGGAGAAATCCAACTATTTTGATGAAAAATTAAAATTATTTTTGGTTGCAGCATCGACTATTATATTTTTCGTTGAGAATTCACGATTTTTTAAATTGAAAATTCAACTATCTACTTGATTAAAAAATTATATTTTATGTTAGTTATTTTTTCTTTACTTGGCTTATATCAATATTTAATGTGCACCTTTTTGTTTGTAAACTCAACTATTTTTTTGTAAATTGTTTTATTTTTCTGGTTTAAGATTAATTTTGCTTCAGGTTAAAAATTCAAGTGTTTTGTAAAGAAAATCTGTATTTTCGAATTGGAAATTGAATTTTTTTGTTGAAAATTAAACGCATGGTTCAAGTCTAATCTTTTTTAGTTAAAATGCAACTTTTTATTTGAAAATTGTTTTTTTTTTGCCTGAGGATTCAACTATATCAATAAAAACTTAATAATTATTTGATTAAAATTTGTTTTCTTTTTTGAATGGAAAATCTTTTTTTTTTTTGTTGAAAAATAAACTGTTTTGTTGAAAAGTCGTCTTTTTGGATGAATTCAACTCTTTCATTTTTATTTAAAATAATTTGATTGTTGTCATATCATCTGTTACATATTTTATGAAGAATTCATATTTTTTAACTGAAAACACAATTACCTACTTGATAAAAAATTATATTTGATGCTAATTCTTTTCTGTATAGCCGACTTATATCAATATTTAAATAATGACATAAGACCAGCAGGCAAAAATAAGAACCAAATAAAATAAAAATTAAATTAGAATTAAATTGTTGAATAAACAAATTAAATTATAAATCTGGTTAACACTATTACATCATATATAAATTATACTTGGTTAAAAATAGGTGCTATTTTGCTCAAAATTATTTTTCTTTTGTTTAAACTTTACATATTTTTTGCAAATTCGTCTTTTTAAGTAACCCTTTAATCTTTTTGGTTTAAAATACATCTCTCTTGGTCAAAAACTCAAGTATTTTTTTGAAAATTCGTTATTCGTTATTTGAAAATTAATTTTTTAAACTGAAAAATGATCGTTTATTGTTGAAAATTCAACTATTACGTTTTTCATTATGAATTCCTCTTTTTGGTTGCAAAGAAACTACTTTGTTAAAAATAGAACTACTTTGTTTAAATTTAACTTCATTGAATGAATATTTTACTATTTTGATTGATATTTTTTTTCTTTTTTCGTTGAAAATTCGTCTTTTTTATAGAAATTTAATCTTCTTGGTTGAAAGTTAACAATTTATTTTCTTTCAAAATGCAATATTTTCACTTGAAATATTAGATATTGAACGTGAATCAATTTTGATTTTATATTAGCACCTACATTAATTTTATTTAAACGAATTTTTCACCCTATTTTTGTGAAGAATATACTAATTTACACTGTTGTAAAGACTTATCATTCGGGTTTAGTTTCTTGATTAAATTTTTAGCAATTTCTTTGTTGTCAGCGACGTCCATAAAATCTACAAAATTGGTTGATCATCGTCTTGAATTTCTGTTCATTATTCTTAAAAAATAAATTAGAATTTCGTAAAAAAAAAGGGGCACATTGGGTAGGAATCTCGGCTTTAGATGTTTTAAGAAAGGAATTTTTCAAATTTAAGGAGAAAAAAGGGGATTATGTAAAAAAGGGGACGGCCTGTGATCCCGGAAGTTGCTACCTGAGGTTCTGAGAGCGAATTCTTCAGGGTTTGAAAGCAATTTTCGGGAACTTTCGGAGGAAAATAGTATGTGAGGTTTGCAAGAATTTAGTCTATGAGGAATCTACTGAATTGACTTTGGGATTTAGTGGTTTAACCAGATCACTTTGAGATTTCAGAATGCTTGTAATGACAATAGGTACATGTTGGGCAAACAGGGGATGTTGCTTTATGCGATAAGAGAAGGTAAGTCTCTGGGAGTTGTTTGGACCTCAGAGATGAAGATTACTCAGTTTTCGAATTTTAAAGAAATATGTATGCTCCACTTAGGTTTCAGGGCCGCAGGAATGACATTTCCTTTTGAAAATATGTTTTTTTTTGGCGAGATGCCCAGTCATTTTTATGAGCATATTCATTTAAAAAAAAGTTGAATGAAGAACAGCAGTGTGGTCCAAAAATACATTGTATTTTTTTCTCGAGTTTCCATGCATATCACCCGGGAATTTTTTCAAATTCACACAAAAATTAATTAAATTAAAAAAAAATGATATTTAGAGGCAAGCCATAGAATACAAATGAAATGTCACTTTTTAAATATCACATCCATTAGTCTGTTTAATAGTGTCATAAAAAAACCTATAAGTGAAAAAATGAGTTTTGCGGGTTTTTCGGGCTAATTATGATTCTTGTGTTTTTTTATGCAAAAATTGTCCACATTTTAATTAGCGAAAGGTAATAGTTTATAGAAGATAAAAAACATAATTGTTTAAACAATTTACTATTATTCTTAATATTATTATCTTTGAATAATGCTAGATATTGCAGTTTTTTCTGAAAGTTTCAATTTTTTGCCCATTTTTCAATTCGAGTGAAGTAGTAATTAATTCAAGTAAAAAAAAATGTGTTTAAACAATTTATTATCACTGTTATTACGTAATATTCTCTTTGCATAATAGCAGTAGAAAGTTGTGTTTTTAATTTGTTTTAAATATTGGTCTATTTTTTATTTGGAGTGAATTAATAATTATTTAAATTGAATAAAAATAATTGTTTAAGCAAATTATTATTGTTAATAACTATCTTCATCTATATTAATATCAGACAGTTGTAGTTTTTTTCTGAAATTTTTTACTTTTTGTCCTCTTTTCGCTAAGTTACGTAATAATTAATGCATGTTAATAAAAATAGTTGTTTAAACAATTTATTATTTTTTATAACTATCTTCCCTTAAATAAGTGCTAAAAGTTACGTTTTTAGCTATGAAAAAAATAATAAATGAACATTAGAGATGAACATATTTTAAACCATCTCTTTCTTTTTCGTGAATACATTTTCGTATAGGGGGGGGGGGGGGGGTGATATCAAAATATGTTCAATTCAAAATTTTTATTTTATGCTTTGCAATTAAA
>JAAAKG020198949.1:0-23775 GCA_010014905.2 Druon quercuslanigerum | reverse complement strand
TTAATTTGTATTTATTTCCATTTTAATAATGTATTTAAACATGTTAAAAAATGCATTAATCCTTGCTAAGAATGAGGTGAATACATTACAGATAAAATCTATTCAAATGTGTGATTTAAAATATTTTTAACTCTAGAAAGGCATACTTGAATTGATGAGAATTAAAATTTCAAAACTTATATTTCACATGAAGAATATAAAATAAATTATTACACATATTTTGCGAACTGATTAGAAGGAATTAAATAAACTTAAAATATGACTACTTTTGCGGAATATAAAACATCTCTTTTAGGTGCTCCTACCGGTACAATTATAAAGAATTAAATGTATTGAAAACACGTCTCTTTTTGGGAATAAGAAACTAATCGGCGGTCGCTATGGGTATAGAAGGAAAATTAGTTTTCGAGATATCCTATTCTTATAATGGCATTTTTGACAGATGGAAAAATCGCGCATTCAAAAAAATAGAAAAATCTTTATTTTTACGCTGAAATCTGAAAATATTAATTATTCTGAATGCAACGCTTGTTACCGGGGAGTATCTAACCTCATTTCGTCAACAGATATCACGTGTGAAAAGGGATTGTCACATTCTTTCCAGGGACAAATCCTAAACCCTTTTCCAAGACGAAAAGAACCGAATCACCAAAGTAATCCCGTTGAAAAAATAGGTGGATGATAACATATGTTGCAAGAAAAAAATAAAATATTATAGATTTTCAGATTCTAAATTAATTTTTAAGTATACAACGTAAAGAACTAGTTAATATTTTAATTTTCATAATAATTAGTCAGTTGCGTGTCCAACGGGTGGCTGAGGAAGCTTAGCCCCCTCCCCTAAAAAATTCTTCATAACATCAGTTATAAACTGGAAAACTTCATTTTATTGACAATAGCTGGTGTCAATGTTCTAAAACCTCTGTAAATCGCCATAAATGCTAATGGGAAAGAGGGATTATATAGAATTTAGACATCACAATAAACTGGTTCTGCTCTTCATGTAGCTGGCGAAAAAGGAGGCACTTAACTGTAGATTTTCGCATTTAAAATTTATTTATCTGAAAGGCCTACGGTATAAACATGATTTTAGCACACCAAAAATTTAATTATTAGTATACCTTTGCCCAAATCCAGAACAACTACCTGAAAGCTAGATTTTCGTATGTGGATCATAAAATAGGAAGGCAAGCCCGATGAAGTTTAACACGTATTTACCATTATAAAAAATACTTTTTTGTATATTTTATTCGGAACTGTCAATATTAGGTGTTTTCAGTTGATACTCAACATTTCTATTCATAATTAGCGAAGTAATATAAATAAAAACTTATTTTTTAAGTATCACGTCATTAAGTCTGTTTTATATGATCTCAAAAAAGTCCCATAAGTAAAAAACTCGCTTTCCATAGTTTCTGGCGTTATTTATGCTGATAACTACAAATTTAAATAAATTATTTTAACAATTTATTATTGTTTTTAACTATTTTCTCTTAGGAAAGATTTTAAAAGTCACGGGCGTTCCGAATTTGTCAACTTATTTTCAACTTTCAATTAGAGCGAAGGAATAATAAATTAAATTTAACAGCAATAACTTGTTAAATAAGTTGTTAAATCATTCATTATTATTTATAATTATAATAATTTCTAAGAACAATGCTAGAAAGTTAAAATTTTTTTAACCTAGGAAAAATAATTGTTTCAACAATTCAGAAATTTTTGGTCATTTCATGAATGTTCCCATTTTTGTTTACGTTTCGCTTAGAATGACTTAATAACTGTTTTTGCTGAAATTTTTAACTTCATTTTATCTTTTTAGTTTTGACCAGATAATAAATAAACAATAGAAAGAATAATTTATGAAACATCTCTTTCTATTTTTTAAATATATTTGTCTAAAGTAAAAAATATATTAAAAATATTGTTCAAACTTTCTATATGAATCACATTACATATACATTTCCCTTAAAAATCTTTTGGTTTAAATTAATAATAATATTTATTATTTGTGGACATCCGCATGAAAAGAGCCCTTATGGGCGATGTTAGTTAGGAAGATATTTACTTTTTTCTACGTCAGGGTCAAAATTATTATTTGCGGATTTAAGTGAGAAATAATATTAAGACCTACACTGAATATTTAGATGTGTATTTTTATATCACGAAACAAAGCGAAATGGGTATATTTCATTTTCAAAGAAAAAATTTAACATGTGCGCCTATGGCTCTTACCAACATTAAATGCATATTTCTAGAAAAGCGGTTTTTCTATGTTCCAACTTCAAAGATGCCTCGCCGTTTCGTTTTTCAACTTAAAGGGTATCAGTGTATTGGGCCTAAAATTCCGGGAGCTCACCCACTATATGTAACTTCATACTGCAGTCATAAGGGCCGTTTTCACGCGGACGTTCACATTTTTTTCTAACTAAAAAGTTAATAAAAAGCTGAAAAATTATGTGAAGATAGTTATAAAACATCAAAAGTGTTTAAACAATTATGTTTGCTAAGTTTCATTAATTATTATCTCACTGAGTAAAAAATAGGAGAAAAGGTTAGAATTTCTATAAAAAAAACCGCAACTGTCTAGCCATATATAGGAGAAGATAGTTATAAACAATAGTAATTTATAATTTTCCAAACTTATTGAAAATTGTTCACAAAAAGTTCTTGTGGCAACACTGTGCGCCGCTGGTTTCTAGAAGGTTTTTTCCAATATTTAATTTTCTTTTTTATCGCTAATGATCACAGGAAATCACAAAGAAACTATAAACATAACGACTCACTCATCACATGCTAATTTCGGATAAAATATCGTACATCACTCTTTGGGCTAGAGAGCGCGTGTAGCTAAATGTTCACAAAAGCGGCCTGATAACCCATGGCCAAAGGCTATGGTTTTACAACTCGTCCTTCAAACATTGATCTCCTTGTCAAGACCTGCCTAACCCTACTTGTGATGTAATATGCTATTATTATCAAAACTGTCAAATAATGAATTGTAAAAAAATATATAATTAACAATAAAAGGTGCTCAATTCAAATTATATAAAGATGCAAACAATTTCTACTTTGAAATATTGTTATTGAATATTGAATCAGTTTTAATATAGAAGCATAAAAAGGACCAATCTAAAATACTGCAGATTTGCGAGTTCGTAAATTCAAGCTTCTAAAAGATGAACAGTCTGAATTGGAAACCTAGAAATAAGTAAATTTATCATGCTGCATTTATACTTATTTTAGTCGAACTTTTTTTTATAATTTAACTAATCTCTAGAAAATATGTTTTATTGAGAATATTCATGTGTTGAGTAGAAACTGAAAAAATACTTACCCATGAAAATAGTACAAAAATTTGTTCAATTTCTTAATAGTGATAATACGCTTATATTCAAGAATACCCTGTAATTGTAAAGTTCATAAAAGCGTGTACAATTAAGATATTTGTTATTCTTTAAGAAAGTTGGATTTAGAAATTGAGAAATATCTTTATATCATTTAATATATAAATAGTAACGTTTTACATTGTTAGTAATTTATAATAACTGAAAAAAAAGTATTTTTATCATTAGCTTGTATAATTCTAATACTTAGTAGTCTGGACAATACAAACTCTTTATTATTTCTTATTAAATGGCTCCCCTAAAAATTGTTTATTTTGTTGTCAAAATATTCTCTGAATATTGGTAGAATTTTTTTATTTACTGTTGTTAATGAACTTTATTATTTTTGAATACAAAAGGAAAAAATGTCGAAGTATGTATGCCAAAATATAATATTACATTATTGGCAGCAATTGTAAAAAAGTAATTTCTTGCTAGAAGCCCTTAATATATATATTTTTAATTCTGTTAAAAGCTCGGTGATGCATTTCACTAAAAATAAAACAACGGATGTGTTCGAGAGTAAAATAATTCATTAACGACGGCAATTAAAAGAATAACAAAAGCTTTTTCGTATACCACACTTTATTTACTCCTATTTTTTTAATTAATCGATTTTGAATTGAACTTAGTTAATTTTAATTTAAACATTTACAGATAGATCATTTTCACTCTTTAAATGAATAAATAATTCCGAATAATGGACAATTAAAATTAATAATTTTTTAATTACAATTCTTCAATTTGCTACTATATTAAATTATTTCAACTACCAATAGTATTTATTATAATTTGCAATCACACTTTCGCTGTAGAATCCGTATTGAAGTACATGTGAGAAAAAATTCTGTTTTGAGTGAAAAAAGATCAAACATACCATAAATAAAAAAGTGAGATAATACATCAAGTCCCTCCTTCACTTAAGGTCTTCCTTGCTGATTACCTCACTATATGTTATCGTATATTTTTTCTGCGTAAGCGCACGCCAAAGTATTATTCCTGAAATTATACGAATATGGCCTACACTACCCTTCAATTATTTAGCCATCAAGGCATTAGCCCGATGCCTTTTTGCTATGCATATGTCGCTCGTGCATGTAATCGACCGCAATTTGTCCTCCCCTACGTCCCCAATAGGCAATTTAATTAGATGTGCGTTTCAACGAGAAAGCACCAAATCATTTTCAAATCTGGTTATGGCAAGTTATTTACTTTCCATTTGGACGATGACAATGAATAACCAGTAGTAAATATGATTACTGTTGTGAATCATAGTGCCTGCATTGATCATCATTTTCACATATATCTATGGCAATAATCATTACTGCCCGGTATGATGGACAATAGTTAAAATTTATGTAAATTTTCCTAATAAATCTCACATATAACGGTCCTCTGAGGAGCCGTTCAAAACCGACATCACACTTTGATGAGGTTGCGGGGGACAGGTATTGTGACGATTGGTGACATCAATGGGGGGGGGGGGCGTCAATAAAGAATTTGACATGCCATATGGAAAATATAAATGTGAATAAAAATGTTTTTATGCTTTTAATCGAATGAAAATTAGTGTTTTCAATTTGGTTTTTATTTTGTAAGTAAAGCGTTCACTTCATTTCAAAGTCTTCCACCTATTTCTGTATTTTTCCCTTTCTTAAAGAATACCACTTTTACCCCAATTTTAAAGAAACGTCCCCTTTTCCCGTTCTTCTGCTAATTTTGTTCAAAATTAGTTTCTTTTTTGTTGAAAAATAATTTTCTTAAATGAAGCTAATCTATTTTTGACTGAGAATTGCTCGCTTTTAGTTGAAAATTCAACTGTCAAATTTTTCACTGTGACTTCATCTTTTTTTGTTAAAAATTCAACTGCTTGGCTAAAAGGCAAACTACATTGTTAAAAACCATTTTTTTGAAAATTGGTTCTTTTTCTGTGGTTAAAAACTAATTTTTTTAAATAATTATTTATCTATTATATTACTGGTAAACAATTCATTATTTTAGTTTTAAAATATCAGCAATCTGGTTGAAAATATTTATGAACTTCGTTGTAAATTCGTCGTTTTTTGGTAGAAAATTAATTTTCTTCATTTAAAACTCAACTGCTTGGTTGAAAGTTATGTATGCAATAAAGAACTATAGGGATAAATAGCCAGTATATATTTATTAAATCAAAAAGGAAGAGGAAATTTTAATCTGCTCGTTACAAGTGACGCAGTCAACTTGATCAGAGTTCGCAGTGTACGAACTCTCACTCATTGCACACAGGACCGAGAAGATCTGACAGGAACTTTTCTGTGAAGAAAAATCGAGGGTGGGAGCAAGGTTAGGTAAAGATCGCACATATGTTTTCCGGTGGATACATGAAGGGCAAAAACAGTTTCGTAAAGTTTACAGAAAATTCCATTCAAAGTACTAATACTAGGTGTTGCAGAAATACTCAACACTCCTACTTGATTTGAATGGTTCTGTACACTCATTCTTTCTCGCAAAATACAAAATTACTGTTTAGACAGCGGCTTCGTGAGAATGTCAGCTAATTGATCTTTAGATTGAACATATATAATTTTAATTTCGTTTCGACTCAACATATCTCGTATAAAATTAAATCTTGCATCAATATGTTTGGAACGCTTGTGGAACTCAAATTTATTTGCTAATTTTATAGCTTATGTGTTATCAACAAGGATTGGAACAGATTTACAATCGAATTTTAAGTTACCTAACCAAACAGCTTCTTTTTTTCAGTGAGCTAATGCAATATACTCAGCTCCTGTAGTTGACAAAGAAACAGCATTTTCTCGCTGACTTGATCACGATATCGGATCACCATTTAACAAAAATACGAAAACGCTTCTAGATTTTCGTGATTCTAAGCATCCTGTATAATCTACATCTCTAAACCCTACTAGATTTAATGAACTTCTACTGTTTTAAAAAACAATTCTAAAAGTACAAGTCCCTATTAAATACCTAATTATTTTCTGTAGTGCTTGCCAATGTTCTTGTGCAAAAAATGTAAAAATTGACTAGCGTAATTTACTACGTGTTAAATATCCGGACGACTTGCTTGAGCTGCAAATAAAAGTGAGCCTACAGCTTCACGATAGGGATTACAATGATTTTTATTTTCACCCAATAAATTTTTGCGCAAATGCAAACCAGGTTCGGCAGAAATACTTGACAAGCTTGCATATTCCATGCCAAACTTATTTATCACCCTTTCTATATAACTACACTGGTTAACCTTTATTGTACGCTTAGTGCGATCACGCTCAATCGCCATGTCAACAAACTACTTGCTTTATCAACTGTGATTTTAAAATTTCTTTTACACCAGCGAAAACACATTGATCAGTTTCGACGCTCTGGAAGTTGAAATTTTTCAGGAACCCGACGAACTTCTCGTTCCAGCAACATGAGGATGGCTTCAGGCCATAAAGGCTCCAGCTAAGTTTACAGACTAAGTTCTCGTTCTTTTCATTGATGCCCACCAGGCAATTTCATGTAAATGCCCTCTTAAAGATCTCCGATAAGAAATGCTGTCTTTACATGAAATATTGCTATCTCGCAGTCTTCTTTTGCTGCTATAGTTAATAGTGTTCTAATAAATTCATTGCGGATGACAGCTGCAAAAGTATAAAAATACGGTATTCCCTCTAGTTTAGAGAATCCTTTTGCAATAAGTTTGGCTTTAAATCTATTGTTACTTTCAATAGGATTTTCCCTAATTGCAAAACCCCACTTGCATCCAATAGCTCGCTTACTTTGTGGCAGTGACGCGAGATTCCAAGTATTATTTCCGTCAAGGGTATGCATTTCTTCTTGTATTGCTCTGTGCCACTTTTCTGCATCTGGACTTCAAATTGCTTCACTATAAGTCATAGGCACAGTATCAGCAAGAAATGCTACATCTAATCTATAGTGATCAGGAGAATTTAAAAATCTTCTGTCACGAAGCTGCCTAACCTGTGGTACATCTTGCTCAGCAATTTGAGATTCATCCTCTTGATGATCATCTTCTTCTGGAACAGCCACTTGACGATCAGTCTCTTGACAATCAGGATCTTGATCAGCTGCTTGATGATATGGTGCAATTTTATGATCTTCTCCGATCCCATTATTAAATTCAGGGTGAAAACCACTATTTTCGTGTTTTTCGTGACACATGCTGTTACCTTTATTGCAATCTACATCGCTGGTAATGTAAATCTTGCTTGTTTCTTTGTCCCATACTCTATAATTGGAGGATTCTCCATCGTAGGCTACGATGGTTACTTTCTTGCTTTGGGTCAAATTTCTTGCATTTTTCCTTCGGGATATTCATATAAGCCTACGTGCTAAACACTCGTAAGTGTTTAATTTCCGGTTTTTGATTAAACCATTTTTCGAATTGGGTCTTTGTCTCACCGTGCTGCAGGATTACTCTGTTTAATACATAGCAGGCAGTTTTTATGGCTTTACTCCAAAGTTTAATGCCAATGCTTCTGCCTAGAAACATCGATCTAGTGCTTTTACCGATTGTTCGGATTTTTCGCTCGGCTCGACCATTCTGCTCATGTATATAAGGAGACGAAAACTAGTGCATTATACCACTTTCTTTCGTATACTTACAAAATTCTGCGGAGGTATATTCTGTCCTATTGTAAGAACGTATAACTTTCACCTTATTTCTAGTCTAAATTAGCACAAAACCTCTTTCGTGCAGTCATCCTTGAATAGAATAAAATATCGCGAACCTCGCGGGGAATCAACGTTGAGAGGACCATATACATTACTGTGTATCTTCTCCGCAGACATGCTTTTCCGATGCATGCGGTTTACGGGTTTGCTTGCTCATCATACACGTTTCACAGAAAAAATTTTCTTTTTTGTCAATCACAAGATCTTTTTCCGCAAACACTTCACTTGTTTGAATGAGGGCACGAATATCCATATGACCTATTCGCTTATGCCGGAGCTTCAACATCTTTTTCTGCGTTTTGACTTCCGATCCAGCCAGATTGTACTGAACTGCCGCTTTAACTGTAAATAATCTTCGAAATAATTTCCCGTGAGGTACCCCTCGTGACGTAAGCTTCCCATTACGATCGCGGACTTCACACTTATGTTCATAACTGTGAAAAGAATACTTTTTATCATTTATGGTCCCGACTGAAAACAAATTTCGCTTTAATTCCGGCATGAACAGCAAATTTGTATTTCTCCTTACAGAGTCTGACCATTCGTTTCTTCAAGAATTGTAGCTTTACCTATGGCAACCGCAGGTAAAACTTTATCGTCTGCTATACAAGGTAAGCAAAAAAATCTGTTCTGAAGGTCATGTGTATGCTAGCGCCCAAATCTGCAATCCACACATCCCTGTCGCTGTTAGTGCTGTTCAAATAGAAGGCAGTAACGTCCGTGACGTACGCAGAAGCCAAAGGTTACCGGTTTTCTTTGGGCACTCTCGAACCCAATGCCCCTTTTCCTTGCAGAATGCGTACATCGGCTTCTTATTTAGCTCTTCTGTCTTTTTCTTTCCATCAGCTTTCTTTTCCTTTGCATCCTTTCCCGGCTTGTGGCCATTTTTCTTCAACCTTAGCATATGGATTAAAAGTTCAAGGGAAGATGCATCTTCCTGAGCTTCAGAGAGACGCTTATTTTCTTGCATTAATTTCGCGATAAGAACATCCTTTTTTCTCTCTGCTTTTGGAGTGCACTCCCAGGCCATTCAAAAATATAAAAATTTTGATCGTAAGCTGCTTAGTAGCTTTGATACCACTGCTGAATCCAACGGCTTATCCTCAGCATCAGCCAGATTTTTACAGATGCGCTCCAGTTTTTCAATCTGTAATGCAATAGATTCACTATCTTTCATACGAAATGCGTAAAACTGTTCCCACACACTCTGTTTCGCCTACTTACTTGAATCACCGTATAAATCTTTAACTTATCCAAAATTTGTTTTGGGCTCGAAAAATTAATCAAAAGACCCCACACAATTTACATTAAACAATTAAACAATATAATATAGGTGAAAGCCTCCTGATCAAAAAATCCTAATGGGTACTAGTCCAAAAAATTAAAAGTTTTCGAGATAGGTGGGGCTGAACGAGAAAAATATGACCAAGAGCGAATCTAATATCCCGCTTGAAACTTGAAGATGAGGTGCAGATTGTTCAATAAACTGACTAAGACCATTCCACCTAATAAGGGTGACAAAATAGCGCTGTCCTGATAATAATAGTTGAAATCAAGGAGCTCCCCTGGCAATGTAAATACTGTTCGAAATATTAAAAGTGGAAGACAGTTTAGTCAATGAATACAAGACTGTAGATCAGTCAGATTGTCAAAGGAAAAGCCAGTCCAGCTAATAAAGGCAATGCAATGGGACTGCCCTGGCAATGAGAAAATTTTTCAAAATAATCAAGGCAAAAGACATTCTGGACTACCAAAGATATTATGTAGTCCAGATCAGGACAGCGTTATTTTGTTACCCTTATTAGCTGGACTGGTCTTACCAGTGTTTCTAGTATTGTCAGTGATTGTGCTGATCACAGTTTATTGAAAAATCTGCACCTCATCTTCAAGTTTCAGGCGGGATATTAGATTTGCGTGTGGTCATAATTTTCTCGTTTAGTCTCACCTATCTCAAAAACTTTTGATTTTTTGGAATAGTGCCCATTAGGATTTTTAATCAGGAGGCTTTGAACTATATTACATTTAAATTGCAGCCTATTTGACCAGGGCAGGATTTTAATGTAAATTGTGCGGGGTCCTATGGCTGCGCATTTTTCTACACAGAACTCAGAAGAATCACTGCCGCCTGCGAAGTTGCTCTCTTCCATTTCCTCTATTCGGCCAGACTTTTAGCTTTATCTGGCTCTTCTCCGTCCCATCGACGTATTCCGTAAGATCTTTTCCCTCTAAAAAAAGTGTGATACCAAACTTCCACATAGGGCAGTTTGTGCCATTCAGTTTGATTAAATGCAAAAAGTCCTTATCAGCCATGATAAAGACACTGTCATTCGTTGCTTTACGAAACTCAAAAAATCCGAACCACGCGACAGGACGCGACGCCGACTCTTCGCCAAGCTCGCAATGTTTTGCTTGTTTTTCAATAAAAATATACACTGGGGCATTAGAAGCATGCTGGGCCCATAACCTATTGGAAAGTCATTTGTGCAGTAAACAACTACAAGGTGAAATATTCAGTCTATATATTTATTAAATGAATAATGAAGATGAAATATTAATCAGTTCGTTACAAGCGAGGGCAGGAGCAAGGTTATGTAAAGATTGCACAGATCTATTCCGATGGATACACGAAGGCCAAAAACAGTTTCGTACACTGTACAGAAAATTCCATTCAAAGTACTAATACTAGGTGTAGCAGAAATAATCAACAAAAGTTCAACTATATTTTATAAAAATTTGTTGAAAATTAATTTTTTTTAGTAACAATTTAACTATTCTATTACTAGTAGAAAATTAATCGCGGGCTTTAGAAAATTCCACTTTCTTTAAACGTCATGCACTGTAAATTCTTTCTTCATGGAAAGTTAGTATCCTGTAGATTGAAAATATATGTACTTGGTTGATAGTTGAACTACTTTGTTAATAATCATTTTCTTACTTACATATCCACCTGTCTGCCCCATATTGGACTGGTTATCAAATATATTTCGAAACTATCTCAGTTATTTTTTCGGTTAGACCAAAAGTCAAAAAGTAAGCGCTTTTTTAAAATTTGAAACACAATTTTTAAAAGTTAAAAAATTTCTACAATCAATCCAAATTTCTATTAGATACAACATATATTTCGAAACTATAAGCATGAAATTTTTCAATTATGACAACATTTAAAAAGTTACATCATTTTCAAATAATTACAATTATTGTAAGAGATCCTTAAGAGAGCTGGGGACACCCGTGGAAATTTTGATAGTGCGAATGAGACAGAAATATGATAAGCACGCCCCAAAGGGTGGAGCTTCTGAGTGAAAAAAATCTGGACAGCCAATCACAGTTGGAATATTTTTAGAGAAAAGGGTACAGGCATAGCGGAGAAAAATCAGAATCTTTTTTAATAGAAATTAATTCAATTTTGATGTACTGCATTTGTCTCGTTATATTATTATGAGTAAATAAAGAAAAAATTGAAAAAATCGGTCAATATTTTCAATGTTAGTTGATCTTTAAAGCTATATCTTCCTGAGTCGTTTACCAATCTAGACATTCCACATAAGTTATAATTGTTAATCAAGGTTTTACGTAAAATGGTCACAAGAAGTCGAAATAAAAGTTTGAAATGTTGAAAATGCTTTATTTGAAATTTTGCCTAATCCAAACAATACATGGAGATAGTTTAGTTAGCTTAGTCAAAGTTAGTCTACTTTAGAAGACTACTTTCTCGGTTCGGAATGATTATTCCACAAATTTACAATATTATAGTAGTCTATTTACTTTTCAACTATAGGTATATATATCTCTCTGAACAAATTTTCTCAAACAAATATGAAAAACAGAATTCAATGAAGTGTCTGCAAGGAGTAAATTTAGCGAAAGTAACTACACTAGCACTTTATTTTGTAAAAATTGAATTTAATAATTCAGCAAAAGTAGGGTAACCTTGGCCAAGCATATTTTCAATATTATAAATTATAATTTGAATTTTACATATATCCTTTCTACCTCATTTCTTCACGAATCCAGGCATACAACATAAGTTATAATTAGTAACAATGCTTATACAAAAAATAGTCTCAAGACGTGAAGAGCTGCGTTCTTTGAAAGATCACCTGAGGATTTTTTGGAAGGTTTTAAAACGTACATAATTCTTGAAAGTCGTGTGCACTTTCCCATGATTCTTCAATCTTCTGCAGTCCGTAGACCTATCCTCCTCTCTCTTGTGAATGTCCAACGTATCGGAAGTACCGCCAGGATCGGTAGCTATTTTCTCTAAATTTACTCCTTACACACATTTCATTGAATTCTGTTTTTTCATATTTGTTTCATCAAAATTGTTCAGATAGATACATATACTTACACTTGAAACTTTGTTGTAACTTTGACTAAGCTTATTGTTAATAAAATAAATTTTTTAATGAAAAAAGTGACTCCTAAAAGTATATATGATTCGATTCAGAATTTCAAGACTCGCAAATCCGTTGAACGTGAGGGAAGTATTTTTAGCCAATTTTTTGGGAACTTAAATTTTCGTTCATATTATTGGAGACTGAAGAAAAAATTCAGAAATGAACTTAAGAAGATTTTCTTGAGATTGGTGCCGGATGTGAATCACAGTAGCGTAGGCATTGTGACCTTCGAGCTAAGGGGCTTAGGACCCTGCAGCTATCCGGAGTGAGGTAATGGGTCGCCAGGATCGGTAGTTACTTGCCTTAAAGTTAATCTTTGTAGACACTTCGTAGAACTCTGTTTTTTAATATTTATTTGAGAAAAATCGTTCAGATAGATACTTATACTTGTAGCTGGAAAGTCAATAGAAAGCTCTTATATTGTAACTTTGACTGAACTTATTGTTAATATAATAAATTTTTATTGCAATTTCAAAATATAAGAGAAATAGAGCATTTTTTTCTGAATTCGGACATGCTACACAAGTCATATTCCGCTTAGTACTTTAAAAGAAAATAGTGGCCGACAATTAACTTTTTCTATTTTAGTTTCAATTTATAAGTTTAGTTCCTCGAATGTTTAAATATCAAA
The DNA here is from genome assembly GCA_010014905.2 of Druon quercuslanigerum. Classification (NCBI taxonomy): domain Eukaryota; kingdom Metazoa; phylum Arthropoda; class Insecta; order Hymenoptera; family Cynipidae; genus Druon; species Druon quercuslanigerum. The sequence goes on along the minus strand of JAAAKG020198949.1, from coordinate 10,684 downwards.
TTTCGATCTAAGTTACAATATTTATTATATTTAAAAAAAAATGTATTTGCAATGTATGCATTAAACGTACGAATGCGAGCGCGAGAGCGTACCCGCGCACGTTGGTTGAAAATGTAACTATTTGGTTTAAAATACATCCTTGTAGGTGGAAAATGCAACTATGTGGTTAAAATTTTATCTTTTATGTAGAAAGTTTAATTATTTTATTGAAAATTAAAATTATTTATTAAAGAGATATCTTTTTGTTCGTAAATTCAACTGCTTATTAAAAATGCTTCTTTTCAAGTTGAAAAAAATTCTTCTTTTATTTAGATTTATAAATCGAGGCAGAAAATTCGACTGTCTTGCGACACCTTCTACAAAATTCGTCCTAATGGTCTGAAAATGCGACATTTTGTTTATAAACCGTACCGTCTTTTTGTTAAAGGTGATTCTTTCTTTTTAAAAATTCGACCATTTTCATTAAAATTCGTTTTTGAACGTTCAAAATAATTGGTGTTAAGTTAGTGTCAAAGATGAAAATTCAAAGATGACATCAATGACAGAAAATTTTAAATATTGAAGATATCGAAAATTCTTGTAAATATGATTCGAGAATATGTTATTACAAACTTCTCATTAAAATTTGGTGTAAAGTCATTTACAGATTAGGCATTTTTCCTCTAAATTCGTTGGTAATATTTGACCTGCACATCTATCGAAACATTCTCTCGATATGCTCTTTAGAAAAATACGATATTTTTATTCATTAAAAAATTCATTTAATCATATTTTATGTCTTAAAATCGATTTTTTTATCTGCGTTCACCGCTAGATCTTAATCTATCGTACGGATTCAAAAAAAACTTTAACGAGAAGTAAGTAGCAACAGATTCTCAATACGTTTTTCAAGAATTTCCGATATAAAGAAACTTTTCTATAAAGTGACTTACAGAAATTGTTTAATGGATTTTAGAAAGTAACATTAAAAGTCACATGTCAGTTGTCTGGATTGAATGTTTTAAGCAAAATTATTTTAATACAAAATTGCTGGGTTTGAGAGATGAATGATGTAGCATAATCCCGCCAAGTTAAATAATGTATAATGTAGCTTTTGAACATTTTTATTTAGGGCACTTTATGAACCCTTTATTTGTATATTTGTAGATGATTTGCATCGCAGATTTTTTTGTGGCATTATGAATAGCTTGAATAACTATTTTCGGGGTTCACCAGGCAAAAAACTGGAGGGGCAGACTTGAAAGTGATTTTTAAAATCCTCAAAGTGGTCAGTATTATTTATTAGATTTTGATATTTTTGTTGGGACAGTTGCATGGCAGAACATTTTGTATATACTTTTATTTATAATTATAAAACTAAATTGTTTAAAATTTTCACAATTTACTAAATGGTGCCTCGATATAAGTATATTACTGGGATAATGTTACAAACAATTTGTTGATTAAAGAAAACTTGAATCTCTCGCAAAAAGTGCAAATGTTTGTTTGAGCAATTAAACAATGATTTAAACCCGCAAAATCCAAAATTGATCGTAAGACCAAAACAATTGTGAACTAATGTTCCTATTAAGAAAAAATGTTTTATTGTTTAAAAAACTTAAATTATCTTTTAAAAGCAGTAAAGTTTTGAAGAATATCCAAATCTCTAGAAAAATTGCAACAAAAGTAGCTTTCCGTCTTCTTCCTGAAAAAACGATATACTTAAACAAACATATCTTGTTTAAAGCACTGAAAAATTTTCTAAAGCATTAATAATTCATTACGCACTTTTTCAAAGCAAACAATAAATAATTTTTCACAAATTAAAATGGTTTAATAACTTAAAAAATTTGTTAAGAAATTAGTGAAAATGAAATAATTAGTAAAATTGTGGAATTCTTCATAATAAAGTGTTTATGCTAAAAAATAATTTTATTGTTAACTTCTTAATTTGTTAACTTCTTAATTTGTTAACTTCTTAATTTGTTAACTCGGTAATATGTATGGCCAGTTAATTAATGTGAGAGTAATAGCATCGAAAATAATATCAGTCTTCAATATAAGGAGCTATCGCTTTGAAGGTGGGATTAAATACACATCCATCAATTTGGCTTTGACAGTATCTAATAACTTTAGTATACTCGATTCTACTGCTGGGGAGGATTTAAGCCTGGCATCCACCTGCGCTATCCTTAAAGCTTGACAGTTTCTGTAGCACCAGAATAATGATAATTTGTTTTTCATTATTGGTTGTTAATTATGTATTTAAATATTATTCCTACTTAAAGTTATAATTCCTTTAAACTTAATAATTTTGTTAATCCAAGTTAGAAATAGCACATTGAGAAAGAAATTGTCAAGTTCAGCTAATTTTATCAACCGACAGAAAATATTCTATTCTCCTTCGTGTTTGTAAATTTCTAAATTATTAACATTATTGTTATTTTTCTGAAATTTTTGAGTCTTCTATCTTTTCCCCTAAACTAGTCAAAAATGGTCCAAACAAAATTAAAATAATTCTAAATTATTAACATTATTGTTATTTTTCTCAAATTTTTGAGTATTCTATCTTTTCCCCTAAACTAGTCAAAAATGGTGCAAACAAAATTAAAATAATTAACTACACATTAAAAATCAGAATGAGAGAGTTTCAGCTTCAAAATGCTTCACTATGCCAAAATTTACAAACATATGGGTCATTTCAAATTAACTTCAGAACTCCACTCAGTTGAATTTTGCAATTCAAAGTTGTTAATTATAATATATTGCTGTGAATGGATGTTTAAAAACAGGTGCGGATTTAGTAAAGTGACCTAGAGGGGGTTGATCGCAAAATTTTATACAAACAGAGAGCTATGACTAATCATATTGACCAATGGCTAATCAATTTTATACGTTTTATATGACCATGCTTCGAGAGCTATGCGCGAGTTAAATTTCTTATTAGCAGTCCAATTCTAAATATGAATGTTTATAAATTTAAACTATTTAAAATTAATACTATATAATTAGCGTTCAAAAGCGGGCTAGAACTTACCAACATATCCGATAAAATTCTGGCTTTCAATGCTGAGCCTGTGAAGTTAAATATTATCTATTGAAAACAATACCTTTTACATGGATCACATATAAAAACGAGTCAAATCGCGTTTGTCACCTGAGTCTGAAATACAAATAAAATTGAGAATTTGTCAATGCATTATGAAATACAAATGCGATGAATTCTCATTTTTTTCAAAAATTTGATAAAAAAAATAATACTACAGACAGAATAGCAGCTAGAAGCAGAAAAATCTTGTTTCCCTCGTTACTATAGGTAACCGGTCTTTCGACTCTCTGGAGGTGAGAAACTCCCTTGCTATGCTAGTGTTCACCGCATGGGTCGCCGAGGCTCTTCCAGAGTGCGAGGCAATCGTGCAATCTGTTTAATTGTTATAAACAAATTTATAAACAAAATTGACGATTGCTGTACATTGAAGCCTAGAAGTTCTTTTCATCACTTTTTTCCCCACGAATTTGAGTAAAATTAATGTTTCGTTCAAATCAAACACTCTGGTATAATTTTTTTGATAGTTATAAAGGGATAAAATTAACAATCATGCAAAAAATTCATTTTTTCTATCAAAGAGTGACAGTTTATTGCATTTGTCAATGAGTATTGTTTATAACAATAATAAGTGTTTTGATTGTTCATTTCTGTCATGGAATTTTCATTTTTAAAGGCAAACCTAATGATTGCGCAGAAAAAATGCATTTTGTATATACAGAGGCGTTTATTTATTAAATTTGTTCATAAAATTTGTTTATAACTATCAAAAAAATATACTTTAGTGTTTTATTTTCACGAAACATTAATTTCACTCGATTTTGTGGGGAAAAGCGTGATGAAAAGAACTTCCAGGCTTCAATGTACAGCAATAATCGATTTTGTTCATAAATTCGTTTATAACAATTAAACAGATTACGCAATCTTTATCCAAGTTACTAGGATTTGTTAATTGATTGTAAATCTATCAGTTTTCACCTTTTTGAGGTAAAATCAATTAATGCTCAAATATGAAAAATTACTTAATGAAGGCATAGGGGGCGCATGAAGTATGATCCAGGACATCATTGTCACGAATACAACTGAAGTGTGTGGTACTTCGGTTATAGGAAGAATGTCTGGTGATGAGTGATGAAATGATGAAATTTGCGTAGCTAATACCGAAAAGAACCGATCGTTTATAAGAAGATTGCAAATTATAGACATTAGCGATGAGGAGAGAAATAGACTTGAATATGATTATAGAGACATGAACAGGAAAGTAAAAATACTACTTGAACAAAGTAAAGATAAAATAAAAGCGTAAGAATAGAAGAGAATCCAAATCGATTTTGAAGGAAGCAAGAAACTATTTTGGAATAAGGCATTCATGATTATGGGAGGAAGCACAGTGAAGTCTCTATTATTTCTCGTCGAACCTATTTCCCGTCACCTTGTTCATACACAGTTATTTTTTATTTGCGCAGTTCTGGCATGTCCCACTTGGTCCCTGTATGCTCTTCTCGGTGTCAATGGCTGATCAATAAAGAACGTGGCCCGAAGAGCGGGAAGTTTGAATTGAGTATTTTAGGATGACATTATAGGAATGCAGACTTTTTCGAGAAAACATTCTGAACGTAAATATAAGTCATAAATATACGAATAGTAATATTTCTCAAGTCTATACTTTATTTTCTCAGACATGTTCCATACTTTTGTCGATTGACGACCTTTCTTTGTCTCAAAATACTAATCAAAATCAACTGTCCAAAATTTTAGATGAGAGTACCCGATCGAATACACCAACCTCAAACTTTGGATATCTTATTTCGTGACACTTAAGGGTCGTCAATCGACACAAGAATTAAACCTGACTGAAAAAGTACTCTTTACACTTGCAAAGATTACTCTATTCATAAATTTATAACTTGCCATTCCGTTTCGAATATTTTCTCAAAAAAGTCTGACATGCAGACACTCGCATGGCTAAAGTGCCAACGGCCCGCGACTTTTTCAACTTCGCAAGCGGGTCCATCTATAGCATATAATATTGCGCACTCGCCGCATGCAAGTCCCCGCGCACTGAGCCTTTACGCTATGCTGGTAGTTTTTTTTTTAGGCAAGAGTCGATTGCGTGGGCCAGCAATTCTAGAAATTAATACACCGCAGTTACAACACTCAGAGGCGGGTGTATTTATCTGTATAATTATTTATATTATTTATTGATTTAAAACAGACTCGCGCTTTTCGGCACATGCGCAGTTGAAAAAGTTGTTTAAAGGGGGTGTATACATCGATACAAGGGCGGGGCAGTCAATAAAGGTCGTTCTATAAAAATCACCAAAGTACAAATAAACAAATCCTTTAGTTTCAAGCCCGGGGAAATATAAGGGACTTTACTGTAATAGTAAAGAGTTAGGCCTGAGAAATAACAAAGCGAAAATGGTATATGATATAGACGGGATAATGGACGATTTAAAATATGCTTTCAAAGGATGGCTGGGAGGTAAAGCTATAGGGCATTACAACTGCGATATAACTCTAACTCTGAGCTTAGGGATATAATTAGGAACTTAAAGAATGGCAAGGCTGCAGTTGCAGATGGCATTGTAGCTGAAATGCTTAAATACGGTGGCGAATACATACCAAAAAGGTTGCGCGAGTTGATAAATTTATGTGTCGAGATGGGAGAAGTTCCAGATGACTGTAAAAAAGTGATTAGTCTTTTAATATACAAAGGAAAGGCAGACATAAGCAACTTTAATAATTACAGAAGCATCAGCTTGCTAACTATTGTGAAGAAAATATATCCAAAAATACTTATTAATAGGGTAATAAAAATAACAGAAATGATCTGAGAAGACCAATGTGGTTTTATGCCAGGTGCATTGTGTGCGCATTAGATATTTAACTTGAGACAAATAATACAACAAAATATATAGGTAAGCAAAAAAAATTTACTGTGCTTTCATTCACTTAGAAAAAGCGTTGGACAAGGTGGATAGAAGTGAACTTTGGAAATCCTTGGAAGAAGACGGGGGTGGCTCCTACAAGCAATAACAATATATGCAGGTAGCCCAGCGAACGTAAGGGTAAATGGACAACTAAGTGACTGGTTTGATATTGTGCAACGTGCTTGGCAAGGATACGTTATTTCTCATAGCTATTTATTATATTCATGAACAAGTGTCTCCGAATGGCCATTTTAGACAAAGAAGTTGTGAATCTCTCGACAGTGAAGTTGCATGGGTTTTCGTTGACAGATAATAAGGTAGTTATGCTAATGTCAATCGAAGGCTTACAGAGGATGTTGAGCAGACTGAATACTAGCATGATAAACATGGGTCCTACAATTAAAGGGGATAAAACAAAAATTATAGTATTTGAAATACACGGTGAAAAAACAGTATGCAATATTGTTATAGATGATGCTAACGAAAATATCAATGGAGAAAAATAAAAGGCTCATAAACGAGCTATTGCCACAATTAGAAATATAACAAATGAATCTAAAATGAACCTATATACCAAGGCAAGGATAAGAGTAAAATTAACGCGATTAGCATGAAATTCATGCGTAATATATGCGGTCAAACGCTAATGGACAAAGTCGGTAATGAGAGTATCCTCAGAAAATAAGGTTTATAGGAGACACTATTCGACGTGTGTGAAAGAAATTCCTTTCGATGGTTTGGTTAAATTAAGGGAATAAAATATGAACGACTGAAGAACCAAGTATATGAAGGTAAAGTTAATGACAGCGCACCCAGAGGCAGAGCAAGGAAAGAAAAGTTAGAATGTGTGAATTTCGAAAAGATCTGCTACAGAGATTGATGAGCGACCTTGGTCGGAGGAACGTTGTAAAAGGAACATGTTGTTTAAATAATTAAAACGAGAATTCTGGTTTACTCTAAAAATCCTTACCACCAACCCCCCCCCCCCCCTTCCTATTGTGCCAGACCCGTGTTTTAGTCTCAAGGCAGCACTCCGAATCCGGCCATCTCCGCCGAGTGTTTTTGGGTCTCTCAGGTGCCAGACCTACCTATCGCACAGCAAGGGACGCCCTTCCTTGTCACCGGTAAACAAAATGAGCCTCGCTAGCTATGCAATCCGCAAGTCTCCCTAGCAGAGCGAGAGTGAGGAAGCGATGATCCCTCTGAGGTCATCAGTTAGACGCACATACTTGAAGCACTAACCTGGTGTGTTATGTAAGTGTATGCGCATGTGAATTCATTACTCGAAAGCGTTCAGCGACCATCCGGTGTGTTTGCCCCCGTACTTTTTCTGAGGGGACCTACAGTTTAAGGTGGCTTCCGAACATAGAAAAATTTCCATTGGTACCGACTCAGGGATCGAACCCCAAACCTCCTGCATGAAAGCCTGGCGCACTATCGTCTAAGACAAAGAGGCTTCATATAAGTTGTACGATTATTCAGCATACATTTTTAAATAGTTCAAGATATATTTCCTATCGGCCTGAGAAATATACCTAGCGTATGTATATCATGCCTTTGAATACATGTACTCTTAAAGGAAAGACTCTTAAAGAAAGATTCGTGTCGATTTTTTTACAATACAATTAGTCTTTATAACTTTTTTCTTGGATACGACAGTACCACGTCTATAGAAAATTACCCATATATATGATTTTAACTTTACTGTTAAATATTTCAGTGTTCTTGTGTTTTGTCAAAAATATTTAATATTTTAGCTGAAACCTTGGGACATGATAATAAAGCTCATAGAGAGGTTGTTATACAGAAATTCATGTTTTTTTTAAGTATCCAGAACTGCGAACGAAGCCACTGCACCCCTTTGTATGTTCTTTATCATGTCCTAAATTTTTGGCGCAAAATACTAATTAGTTTAGACAAGCCCCGAAAGAAAGTAGAATACACATTTTGGTCACGTGTTAGGTCACGTGATCCACGTATCGTATACCCTTAATGAAGATACTACATCTACGATTTCTTTTTCCACGTCGTAAATAATATTAGTAGTAATAATAATTTAACATAACATTTTGATAAGAGGGAAGGTTATTCATAGATATTGTGAGAATGACGTAAATCCTTTGCATGACCGAAGTTTCGTTGCTCAACAAATCGATCCTCTGCTTACGTATTCATCGTCCTTTTCAGTGGCTCATTACCACGAATACACGCGCCGGTAGAATGCTCTTTGTCTCATTGTATGTTTGTGCGTGCCGATTGGTTGGCGCGACTCATTTGTCTCTGACATAACAACGGTATATCGTGGACTTATTCAAACTGTACCAAGTAATAGGCACAGCCAATGACAACTGGGAATAAGTAGAATAAAATCAATACTGTCTTGTTATTTTGTTAAACAAATAATAGTTCCGTAAATAAATATGTTAATTAAAAAAAGCACTAAAAAGGAGTTTGGGCGAGTTCATGATATTGTGTATCTAGACCAGGGTCCCCGCGCAATTTTCGTTTTGCAAAATAAACTTGATCCAATTTTTTTTTATTAAATAATTTGTAATAAATAATTTAAAAGTGACAAAATATCTATCGGAAATGTCGAATTTTGTAAAGAAACTTGTGGCGCCCTCTTAGCATGAAACTACGATGAAAATAAATGCCAGTTTCATAAAAAAAAATAACTAATCATCACCGTTTTTAGAATTAAAGGATTTTTTTCAGTTTTAAATGTTGTGTGACAATTTTCATACAAAATGTAAAATACATATTTCAGTACATATTGTATATTCTAAATAAAAATTACATTCTAAACTCTAACATATGCCTTGCGGTACCATGCAAATTGTGTTTAGTTTTTTTAAAGAGACATACATCTACAGCTTGAAAAAACTACCTTTAATATTTATAATTTGCGATAAAGTTCAAATTGAATTTTGAGGTTTGAAGTTCTGTATGTGTTGTAAAAGATCTCATATTAAATGTATTATTCTATCAGGCGATAAAGTGTTCTTCTTCATAAAACTTTTACTGCTTAAGTATATTTAATATATTGGAAAGTAATTTAAAAATTTATATTTTTAATAAAATAAAATCAGATTGTAATTTCAACTACAAATCTAACAGTTATCAAGTCTTCCACATGTCTGTTACTGAATTCGGGATCATGATAAGATTTTCATGAATTTACCAATTTTACGTAAAGTTACGAAGTTTATGAACAAATTACGAAAATACTTTGTAAAATTACGAAACTATTCGGTATGGCGTGGATCTCTTTGGTACCATTTGAAAGGACGCCGCCGTTTTCGTCTAATTTGCAGTACAAGCAAAGAATAGGTCACTTTCTTTGTTAAAGTTCTTTCTAAAAATTAATTCCCCTCACAAGTAACATTCGTACGCATTCGTACGCACGTGCCAGCGTGAAAATTAAAGTAAACATTGATAGTTTCTGTGACAAAATAAGGAACGAAAAAGAAGGAAATGACACAGAGGCTAATTAAAATTTTCATTTATAAGCAAAGTATATGTACTAAAATTATAATTAACGGAAAAAATTATTCCTCTTGGAACTTTGCATTATCGTTACTGAAAATTACGAAAAAATTTCAAATTTTTACGAAACATGGAACTAAAAGACGACGCCTTTAGCGGTACTGAAAATTACGAACCGTTGCGTAATTGTACGAAACATGTAACTGCCAAAAACTTCCACTACAAGTTTCGCAAAATTCCGAAAGAAATGTTTGACAGTGTAGTAGCAATCACTGAAGTAGATGAAAACTTCTCAGGAAAAATATATTGTGTACTACTAATTTTTTAGGGCGCATGTGGGCACTAGGTGGACCATACATTCGATTTTTGCATATCGATCCCTGCCAATTTGTTCATTTTTCTGAAAAATAAATTTCCTTTTTGATTCAAATATGTTAATATGAACTCGTTGCCCCCGGGCTTTTGATATTAGCGTGTCTTTTTAAATAGGAAAAGCTCGGTTTTGGGGAAATGGAAAAAGAAGCATTTTTTTCATTAGAATTGACACCTAACATTATAATCTATATTATAGGAAAGATGGAGAAAATTATGGCTATAAAAATTATTATTTTAGAAGCAATAAGGGCATAAGTTCTGAAATAATAAAAAATTGAATAATAACTGGATGAATATTAACTATTTAAATAATTGCAAAACTGTTTTTCACAATACATATTACTCTTAAAACCCAATAACTGCATCATTAATTCCATAAAATAGTAACTTTTTAAGATTTACAGGGGGGAAATATTGTTAAAACAAATTCAAATTGTTTGGAAAAAAATGTATAAAATCTTTAACACAATCTTCATCAAGATTTTCAGGGGACAACATGGTTTAAACAAATAAAAATTGTTTTAGTAATTTCCAAATATCGTTAAAAAAATATATTACTTTCAAGATTCGTTAATTCGTTAATAATTTCATTTAAGAAAATAATCACTTTTCATGATTTACAGACAAAAAATTATTTGAACAAATAAAACTTGTTTAATTAATTATCCAATACTATGAAAAAACAATATCATACAATATGTATCATACAATATCAAATTAATTTATTTAGAAGAAAATACCGTCTTTAGCATGAATTTTACATAAAACTGCTATTCCTAACGATTCTAATCACTCACAAATAGAGTTCGAGTTGGAATCCATTGCGCCCGTTTCTGGCCTTAAATGGGCCAGAAATCCAAGAAGA
>JAAAKG020198948.1:0-49530 GCA_010014905.2 Druon quercuslanigerum | reverse complement strand
TGGGGTTTCAGTTTGAAAAATGATGAGCCTTGAGGCACTGAAAATTAAAAGACTTCAATTGTGTATTGCAATTTGTATGAATATATATTTTTTTGGAAACGCGGACAAATAGAGATTATACAAATTGTAAATAAGATATTTGTTTACTACATTTTATACTAAAATCACAATACATTTAATTATACTCCTTGCCGTATAACAAAAAAAAATAATTCTACCAAAAGTCTTTCTCCTTAGTTTTGTCATTTCTATAACTAAATTTATCACGCGAAGTTTGAAATGTCATTTAAAGTTTTTGGATACATAGGATGTTCACTTGGGGTGATTGCTAGAGAGGTTGATCAGCAACCTGGATCAGAGCAGTTTTGGGGAATGGACGTGTTATTTAAATACAGAACACGAGAATTCTAGATCAATCTAAAAATTTTATAACACCTTCCTCGCACTACTCCTCTCCACACAGAGTGAGTCACGCCTACCCCGAAAGGGAAACGACTTAATGGTGTAATAATAATAATAATAATAATATAATAATAATAATAATAATAGTATTCCTTCTTCTTGCTTATTCCTATAAGCAGTATCTTAGGCTTAGACTTTATAACGTTTCCTGAGATTGATAATTTCTAATTTTCTTTTTTAAATCAAATATATTTTCTTATATTTCATTAATTCTTTTTACATTTCAAGTTATGTTTTGGAGTAAGATTTTTTATTTTTCTCATAAATACATTTTTTTATAACGACTTCTTAATGTTTCAAAAAGACTTATAATTATGTCAGTATTTACATAACTTTTAATTTATATTTTACTGCTTCTAAATATGAAAACAAAAATCTTACGTCTAATCAAGCAAATAGTACTTACTTTTTTTCATTCAATATTTACCAATCAATAAATTTTCATAAATGAGCAGGAAATAGTACACACAGTACATATAAAAATATACACAATATAACCTGTAGAAAGTGTTATATAATACGTTTAACACGATCAAATACGATCAAATACAATTTGATACTTCGACTGTTTACTTTCGAGATGTCAAAATAATTAAAAATATTGTGTTTGTACATGCGCATTGAGTTTTACTCACTCTCAGCGCCATCTTGTGTTTCCCCTGAACACTAAAACGTAAGGTCATCAAAACGATACATATGGGAGGGCTACCACTATGCTCTTTTCCTTCTCTCTTGAATTCCCACTTCAGTCATATGTTTTCATAACCGAAGATATTTTAAAGATCACGACTCACTTTTCAGACGGTCCTCCAGTCTCATAATGTACTGCATTCGAATAAAAATATCGTGCATCACTAGTATGCTTGTTTAACGCATTTTAATATTGAAATGCAGTTTGAATTTTTCGCGCGTTAGCTAAAAACTCGGTCTCCGGTTTGCACAAGGGTGCAAAAACGATGCCTTCTAAAAGCCTTTTACATCCCTTTGTCGGTAGTGGCAGCGTAGAGGCAAAGATGTAGAGGGAAGAGGTGGCAGGCAGGTAGTCTGCTTTATTTTCTCTATTTTTTCTTCATTCTCTTCATCTCTTCATTCTATCTCTTTCACTCTTGTGAACTTTTTGCAAACAGTCTGGCTGCCACAGCCGATAAATAAAGGTGTAAAGAGGCCATAATATAGTTTATCGATAACTCTCTTTTTACCGTATGATATTAGAGATGTTTTAAATTCGGCTGCAAGCATCTTTCATCTTACGTATCAGAACTAAAGGGACAATAAGCAGTAATCAAAGGTTCCTTTATGACTCATAGGATAGAAAAGGATAGTTGCAGTCGATTGTTTTAAATCGATCGAAAATGTCCGTCTAATTTAATGCGATAGAAGGAGAGATTCAATCAATTAAGCATGGAGAATATTCTCCATGCAATTAAGGTTTAGAGGGCTTTGGAGTCGCACTGCCACAGTTTCACTACGGAACTCTTTTTCGCTCATGTCTGACATTTCGAGATAGAAGGAGAGGTCCGTACGCATTTTGACTTCAAATCGGACCCGAAGTCGGTTAGTAGTCTAAACTCTCTAATCTAGTATAGTGTCGGACCGCGAGCCGCCACACGTATGTGGCGCTGCGTGCCAGATTGCAGAGTGTAGCATAGAGGTACCGAAATTGTTGTAGAGACAATGTTTTTTGAGTGTAAGGTTTTATCAATATAAGAAATTAAGTCCCCCAGATACATTATTTTGAAGTTTGCTCTTCGTAAAAGACGTAAAATATCAAATAACAAAACAAAATTCAGTAAAATTGGTAAAGAGCAGACGATAAAATTTCTATTATCTCGAAACCAGCTCGATACATCGAGATTTTAAGCGGAATTTTCAAATTACTATTATGGAAGCCACGAAACTTCTTAATAAGTATGACTGAATGAAATTTAGGTGTTAATTTGAACGATATGTTTACTCCCGCATGTTCTTCTTTTTTTAGTTTTTAATAATGACAACAAAATTTAAAATCGTCAATTTATGTAAAAATACATTTATTTCAATCGTATTTATTAAGTAATTTCGATACGATCTCCATTTCTTTTTTACGTGCAGTAAACAATTAATTAGGCAGTGGACCTCATTTACTGTATTCATAAAGTATTTGGCTCGAAAAACTGTTATTCTGCAAGCAACGAAGGAATTACTGCTTTTTATCACGATTATCGGTAATTATTGGAATATTTTGGTATTAATTTACGTGGGGCCAGGGCTTTCTTTTGCAGGGACGCATCACTTGAGGTCAGGGTTGACTAAGTTAAATACCTGCAGTAATTTTGTGGGCGTTAAAGTATTTTAACAGGTATTTTATGTAATTAGTTTTCTACATAAAGTTATTTGTGCTTAAGGTTTTGATACGGAAACAACATGTTTTTTACACGAGATTAAGTACGTATTACAAATACGTATTTTGTCCACTCCATAGAAATATAAAGTTTTGGCGTAAAATATTAGTAAACTACTGTAAAAAACCACGTGAATTACGTCAGGTCCTCATCCCTGGAGGGGGCACGTGGAAATGAAAACGTGGGGGGCGATTGCCGAAAATTGTCGAAGATTGCCGAAATCGATCGATGAGACACGAAAGGTCAGGGAACAATATGGCGGTCGTGCGAAGTTTTCGCCGTCCGTGTAAGGAATTCGCGTCGTTTTGACGGCTGAACGCTGAAATCGGGATAGATCTGTCAGTGGTGACTGTAGGAGAAAATTGGACGTGTAGTGAGCGGTTTAAAAGGCGCGTTTAATTACGCAATTCGTTTGAACGGCCCAATGCGGGTCGCAAGAGATTCGCCGAGTGCAAATGATGAATTCAATGCTGCCCAGCTTTAATCCGCCTATTGTAAAGCGGCTGCTGGGCTGGAAGAAAGCCGAAGGCGAGGACAAATGGAGCGAAAAGGCTGTTAAGAGCCTAGTGAAAAAGCTCAAAAAGTCAGCGGGTCTCGAGGAACTCGAGAAGGCCATCACCACGCAAAGCTGCACCACCAAGTGCATCACTATACCAAGGTAACAACCTTGCGTTCAGTGTAAACGTTCACGTTATTCCACATACGAGTGCATATGTTCGACTGCTTGCCGTATATTTGCACAGAGCGCAAGCGTTGATGTTGATTCTCCGCGAATAATTAACTCAATTTCAGCTTTTCTTTAGTTTTCATTCACACGTTTATGACACGGACGAGATCGCGCATTCTTGATAATATTGTCGTTCTTCCCGGCGAGTAGTTGGCTCCGTTTTCGGGCTCGGCATACTTATTTGTCAGTGAAAATAAGGTGTGTTTTTGTGGATAACTGACATAAAGAAAAAAATGCTTCTCGTTTTTGGTTTTTCATCAAAAAGTATTGATTAGATTGAGAAGGTTCTGAAGTGGAGAGAACGAAGGTTTGACCTTTTGAACTTTGGAGACGTATACATATGACTGACTTCTTTCTCTACGGCCTATGCTTTGTTAATGAAATATTTGTCGACTTTCTTGCAATCAAACTTTTTACTGCTAGTTTTGCGAAATACTTCAGGATAGTTGTCAAGCAGTAAACAATTTTTAATTCAAGCAATAAAATTTAAAGTGTACTTTAGAAAAATATTTGTGTGTGTTACTTATTTCTCTGTGCCTGCAGAACTTAAATGTTTAAAAAAATTGCTAATTATCTAAATTCTACAAAAACATTTCATCAGATATTTCATTTTATAAATAAGTCAAATCATGCAAGTTTAATGATCTTAGCTTAATTTCTTAAAGACTTATTGACGGCACGACCAATAAAATTTTGACATCTACACGCCCACGCTCTTATTGCAATTCGTTCTTTGCGAGGAAGCTATATCTAAGAGTTAATAAAACTCTTATTTTCTGGGAACAATAAAACTACTTTGCATCATTTTATAGTTCAATATCGATTATTCTCCACTCTAACAAGGAAATATCAGATTTTCAATTTAGATATTTTGTAGCAAATACGTAATATTAGAAGCGATGTTATCACAGTCTCAACGTAACTATTTATGTTGTTTTTATGAGATAAACTTCAACGACAGATTTAATTCAAAAATATATATGCCCATTAGACTATATTTCGTTCTTTTTATTTGAATGACAAAGATAATGTGGTAAAAATAATTATTACAGTAGCAACATTAGTTATTTTTAGTCTAAATTGCTACCAGGTTTACAGATTTTGATTGCCTACATTGGAATTCTTTTGAGACAATTTTTTAAATGGTCCATATTATTTGTACCTGCTAAATCTTTATAAGAAGAGAGTTGTCTTCCTTTTACCAAGTCTGACACCGAGTGACTTGGCAAATTGTGTCCTTTTTTCTGTCCTTTTCTGTGAGAATGAATAATTCTCAATGAAGGCTTCGAAAGTGAAATGTAAGTGTGTAATTTTTTAAATCTTGTAACGTCAAATTTTTAACCACATTTTTTTTAGTAAAAGCAGCTATAATTTTCATTTTTTTCGGCGAAGAATATCACTGGAAAGCTTTCAAATCTTAAACGTAGTAGGCATAATGAACCTTTTTAATACCTTAATTGCTTTTAGTTGTTTCATGGAAGAGTTGTCTAAAGGTCTTTTTTCAAAGAGGGAAAATGATTTAGAGGAAGCGATTGATGTCATATGCAGTCACGAGCATCAAAGCCGTAGGAAAAGTTTTTGAGATTCGTCTGTAGGAACTCGAGTAGGTAATTTTAACATCGCGATATAACTTAGGTATGTACCAAGCACGTTGAACTCTATGGGATCTTATATGTATTCTGCATAATGTACATATCCGGCACAGTTTGCTCGCGAAAATTTACGAGGACATTCCCTTTCTTATTCTCTCTGATCGTGCATCTTAGCGAGTTCTCTGTAATTGCAGAACCTTGTCTTAAAAACTCTTAATTACGACACTGAATCGAACATGTGATTAGAAAATACTTCATTCCTAGCAAATCACAAAAAAAATATTTCCTTTTATATGAAAGAGTTTTTTAATATTTTAAGGATGAAGGTACTTTTCAAGTGTACTCATTTGAAGACTGAGTAAAACTTCGTCGAAAATAATAATTTAAACTATCTCAGAAAGTAATGTCTGCAAATTATGTTTACTTCATTTAAATTTTCATTTCAGGGGATAAACTCGGATAAACCTAATCTGCAACGGTTAATTGATTCTTGGTATCAAATTGTGCAATTCCTTTTTGTTTAATAATATAGAGACAATTTTATTTATTTCCTGTAACAAAAATGTCTGAACATTCCGAATGAAGTATTGCAATTACAAAATCTCTGTCGAGTACACTTTTTTCTGACTAAGGGGTTTATTAATTGGACGTTGTATTCGATATTAATATGTGACGGCATTTTATCTGGAAATGATAACTCTGGATGTGTCTACAAATCCATCGACCTCGTACTTCATACGATTGTTTAGTCTACTTTTTGAGATGTTTTCTTAATCTCGTTTATCGTAAACGAATTACAACTTTTCACAATTTTTCCTGACAAAATAATTTTTGAAAATTGTATTCATATAGTTTATGTAGTTTATTATTTATGATAGAAGAATATAAAATTCATTTTACAGTATTAAAAAAAAAGAATACTTAATAATGATTAGTGTTTATAAAAATCATGTAACTGAAAATTTCCACCGCTCCGCTTTTACTCAACATTAATTATATCTTTATATGGTTTGTTATGATTGGTTAAATCGTCATCAACTTATGATCTCACGCAGGTGTCAAGATCAGTTATTAAGTTTTACAGTCGCAAATACAGTTTTCTTTGAGGTTTTCTGAAACTTCGTTTTTAGGGGTTTAGGGCTGTTATATTTATCATCAAAGTTGGACACTTTTATTCGCGTAAGGCCTATCCCAAGATTCACTGAATGAGCCATTTAGTTCTATAGTTGCGAAACTGTTCTTACCATTTGAAAAAAATATTATATGTTAAAATGACGTTTAAAGAAGAATTTTGAGAGGTTTCGACTCTGAGCTTGAAAATAAGAGGTGTGCAAAATATAAAAGTTTGCATCTCCTCTGAAATTGCAAATGGTGGGTGTGGCGATGTTTGCTCGAAAATGGACCAATATAAGGCAAGAAGAAGTCTGCATGCATAGCTCCTTTATCGGTGGATTACAAAGTGATCCCTAACCCGGAAATAACAAAAAGAAAACACTAAACTTTAGGGATATGTTCAGCATATTGTATAGTAGGATGATTCAAAAATCGCAAGGTTTAAACAATGTAATGTGCACTTGGAAAATCTTCTTCCTTTCTAAAGAAAAAAAAATCCTGAAAAAAGTGTTTTTGCATGAGGTGCAATCTTGCCCTCCCTCATCGAGACCAAAGTTTAAACTCTAAATTATTAATTGATTCCATTTTATGAATTGTTTTTTCGCATGAAATATTAGGAATTAGGAAGTTTCTGAACTAGCTACTTTTTATAAACATTGGATACAAATTTCGATTGTTCAGTAAGATTATGGAAAAGACACATAATATAAAATTTGATAAATAATTTTGACGCGAACTAATTTTTCCTATGATATTGGTCCCTGTCTCTTCCAATATGCATTACAGTTAATTTTGGTTTTATTTTTTCTGCTTCTACAATCGGTTCTTAAGTTTGAGATTATCTCAGAGGGGCGTGGTGTCATAACTTAAATTATTAGTTGGACAAAAAACGGAGTGTCAGAAAGAATATCTAATTATACCTTCAAAAATTACAATATTATTACTGCTTTTCTCGTTAAAGTCAAAAAAAGATTCTGCTGCAGGATCATATTTAAAACATAAAAAAGGTTTAATGGACAAAATATAGCATTCTTTACTATTTTCTTCTTGTCACTCTATATCAAATTTTCGAAAATGATACGATCATAGTAAGTACATTATTATAAAGCAAGAATATAAATTTCAATTTGTAAAGTTGATTTAGATGTTTTTCCCCGAGAGCTGTTCTCTCTTGTTTATAATGAACAAATGCATTACGTGCAGCGAGCAAATAGATATTAAATTTATAGATTTAGTAACGCCATATGCGTTATCAGATTTATCAGATTGATACTCTGTTATCAGTTTCGACTATTAAACTATCATGAATCTTTGCTTAGACTAGAGTTTGAAGGCTTCAACTAAATCTTAGGTAAATACAATGCGGAATAGTTAGTTTGTAAATAAACATATGTTTACAACATTTTGGGCTAGTATATTTTAGGTAATATGGACAACAGAAGTGCGGTAATAAGACGTAAATAGCAATATGGCATATATGATCACATGGTGCATGGCGTAATGTAGCACATCGGGTATAAGTGTTTGGTTAGGTAGTACATTTGAGGTAAAATGATGCACATGGTACTGTGGCACATCTAGTATTAATGTTTTTGTTTAGTATAATATTTTATCTACCTTCTTAAAAAAAATACATGCGAATTGTGTTTATGTTTTTCATTAGGTCATTATATTTATGTACAATATTATACTATCTTTTTTAAAATCATCGATTCCTGAAATAGCGGTGGGGAGATCTTTTTGTAATATGGACAGATTAGTTATAAATCTTTTAATACAAGGCCACAAGTTGAAATTTTGTTATCTCTTATGTAAAGCATAATTCTACAATTCATTCGCTTCGAATTTAATTAAAGTTTCTTATCATAATAAACTGAATTTATGTATTAATCTAGTTTAATATCAGGATGACCACTGTGGAGCGGAAAACGATTAATTTTTTGTAATCATGTTTTCACAGAGCCGTAAAAGTTGAGGTGTAATCTTATTCTTGTAACGATCTTTTCCACAAGATATTCTTCATATATTAAATAAAAAGTCCTCCTATTTTTTGTTAATCCATTCAGAATTCAGAACGAGAATGATATTTGTTATTTGGAAATAAATATTGAAACTAGAACGAAGAACATTTAAAAATCGATTCCAAAAACCATTTAGGTGTACTTTAAAGTGAAAATAAATTATGAGTTTTTCATTGAAAAATATTAACATACTTTTTATAAAATGAAAAAAAAGTCTTTGAAACATAAATCGTCACACTTTATTCAATTTTTCATGTCAGGGGTTTTGCTCGATGGGGTCGCTTTTATCACGACAGGTATTTTTCACGAGCATACCTTGGTTGAAAGAAAGCAAAGAGCAGGCTCGAAATAAGCCACTTATTTACGCGTTTCAGCACACGGGGCTTCCGACCTACCCCAATGTCAGTTTAGACTGTAGGAGGGTTGGGGTGAGGAGGCCAATAAGGGGCAGCGAACCTGCGTGGGCGGACAGCAGGGCGAGGTTCCTCCCCTTTTAACGAAAATCACACGTACATGTATGTGACTATCGCGTAACTGGGAGTAAATTGTGTTAGATTCTAGTTGTATACTGTATAGTGTATACAATATACATTTATACAAGTGCTGGAGTACCTATATATCGAGATCATATCAGTAGGTATACACGCTCACGCGGCTTGACATGCTGCAACAAACATGGCTCGGATATACTCCAGAGGAGAATCGATTGCTGCACAGTGCACACCTCATAATGATTTATTAATAGCGCATTCCCACCATTTTGTCTCTTTTTGATGACTACTCAAATTCAAGCGTAACCCTGCATAAGGGTAACTTCTTTTTCACTATTTTTCAGGAAAGATAAACAAAAACCTTCTCAAAAATCGAATGTATATGAGAAGCCACCCTAATTAGATAGAAAAAATTCATCAGCATTGAACTTCTTCAATTTCTAAAAATAAAGAAAGAGTTTCGTTTTTAAATAAAGTTTACATGTTCAATTGCTTATTCTTATGGGAAAAATTTATTACAAAATTAGTTAATTAGCTGTATTTAGCATTTTTATTAGACCCGGTCAAGAGTACGATTTCGACACCTCTATCCATCAATAGATAATCGTTTACAGTATTGCTCCTAGGCTTGACAGCATAATCAAATCTCGATAATTATAAATTATCATTAGCTTACGTACACCTAAAATAAGTTTATTGTAGAGAATCCTTCAAAGAATAAAATAAGGCGATCATCATTAGAAGTAAATAAGATTTATAACCTTTCCCTAAAGAGAAAGAAAAATCTAAAACTCTAAATAACTATTGTTAAATAAAAAATTTTAACCTGAATTATTTTTTCTAAATTACACTTAGAAGCTTACGTCAAGATTTCCGGAAATCAATAATAAATCTATTTTTTTTATTTTGTAACTCATTTTAAATATTGGCGACTTTTGAGATTTATTGTACGTAGTGTGCATCCTTAAGTTTGTAGACATTTATGAAAATTGTGAGAATTTATGAAAGAAATTTATGATAATTTACGACAATTTATGGCGTTATTTAGAATATACCGGAAGAGAAAATTAAAATCCAACAAAATATGCCGGAAGAGACAATTAAAATCCGGCAAAATATGCCGTATCCGTGTACACTATGCACATTTTATAACATCAATCATTTTCATAGTATACGGCATACGCAATTAAAATAATAATTATTCAGAAGAAGATAATATTCATATTGAAATATTTTGAGGTTCTGATTATGTGCTCTTTCTCATTACAATTTTACACACACTTTTCGCAATACAGTTTCGTTAACTACATAGAAAAATCAATGCAAGTTGCGGGAATGCTTCAACGCATGTTTTGGAATTTGACAGCTTTTCAGTTTTTAAAGTACCTCTCTTGGTAAAAATGGAGATTTGAGGGTTGAAACTGCAGCTCCCAGATTGGAAAGTTCAGACTGCTAACCCCAGATTGGAGAGTCTGGCTTTGAGACACAGACTTAAGCTGACTTGTGATGACAGAAATGTAGAAAATTGTTACATACCTTAGTCTTAAAGTTTCTATCTTTGCTAGTGACTCTTTAACACAACTAAAATTGATGGGGTTTTTAATAACTACAAAATGTACCCTATTTTTGATTTATTATTTGAAAACCCTTAAGTAAAAAACTACACGTATTATACTAAACAAACAAACAAAAGCTTTGATTTGAAGCAAATGTGAGACAGTCGCAGAGCTGATAATTTTGACAGTGAAATTTTTGGCAATTTTTCGATTATCTACTGTTGGTCATCTACCGTTGGAAAATGTAATATTAAATAAAAAGTCCTAAATTATTTATAAATAATAAAGCAATAAAAAGTTGTATCAATACATATTATTCATTGAACTTCAAACTTTGATTCTAATGTATAAAAATGTCACAAAAACGTTCATTTATGTAGATAAAAAGTATGAGTAATGAAGAGGCGAAATTGTTTTTCAGTTTAAAAATTAATTTTTTGCTCTATCACGTTATTAATTATAATATTTTAATGAAACTTCGTCAGACAAGTTAGTATCCTTGCTAAAGTATTTTACTACAAAAATAATTCACTACTGGCGGTTTTGTTGAATTTTGACTCAAAATCGTAGAACTTTTATTAGGAATGATCTTGAGAGATACATTTTTTTTATATTGAAGATAAATCCTAAGAGAATATAGGAAAATGTAGAGAAAGGGGAAAAAATGTCTTCGAAAATCCATGTTGAAGTTGGCAGTTTTTGTAAAAAATTTATTTTATTGAATATTTTATTTTATACATAAGTTTTTAAATAGATTTATGTTGATTCCAAATTTGGCTTCTGAGGTCACTGATTTTGAATATGAATAAAAAATTCATAATTCAAAATAGCGAATGCAATATGGCGGTCTATAATTGTAAAAATTAAACCGATTTCTTTCAAAATTGTTACACCTGAGTTTTTCGGTTCGTTAATTTTAAATGCGATCTCAAAATTAAAAATGAAGAATCCAATATGGCGGATTATAATTAAAAAACAATAAATAAAAATTACTATATGGCCGTTTTTGGGGTCGCTAATCAAAATATCAACATTTAAGCATTTAAAATGTCAAGATTCAAAATGGCGAACTATTGTTGTAAAAATAAACTATTTTTGCCGATTCCTACGGCTAACTCAAACACACTGATATCTTTTTCTTTAGTATTAACACTTTTTTTACTTTCCGTATATGGATGACTCCGTTTTTTATAATCAACACTTTTTTTATAATTAAGTATAATCTTTTCAAATCTCCAGTTCAACTCTTTGCCAAATATAGTGCTCCTACAAATTTGAAAAAATGATAACATCAAGAGTAAATCCTACTCTTTAAATCTAAATTAAGATCATGCTTTAAAGAATAGGATTTGGCAAGCGGTTGAACACCGCATTTAAAAATATTCATTTGGTTACAAAAAACTTTTGACTTTGAAACTATATATTTTTTTATTTGTTCAGTAAAATGATCCCTATTTAAGCAGATTCTTCGCGAAATTTCTAAATCTTTCAATTTTCAAATTGTCAGTGGAAATGTATGTATAGTGTATCATAATTATCTGATTTTTTAAAGCCAGTCATTTTTATGACCTTAAATAAAATTAGCTATCGGAAGAGCCCATTTTCGCGGAAAATTATTTTTCGGTGGCCATTATTTCATACACTTTAAATCATCTTGATTATCTATAATATGTTAAATTAAAGAATTGAAGTAGACTCAATGTCATGCAAATTAAATTAAAGGATCGGCCAAAATATAATAACGAATTTTTTGTAAGTAAATTTTTTTATTTTATTTCCTAATTTTTCTTTTCCATCACTAAAAACTGTACCCAGAAAATGCTCCGTAATTTTGTTGCCCCCACGTGACATTTTATAATTTTTCACTCCGCCCTGTTAATGAAACGCACATTTAAAAAACTGAAGCTTTAAAAAAAGCTTCGCAGAGGATTCAAATAACAGTGGTCAGTTTAATATATCTTAATAAGATCATAAGAATAAATTATAGACTTTTTTAGACGCATAAAAAATGACAACTGCATTTTTTATAGAAAGAGGACAAGAGAGAAGCCTAAAAAAGTGTAAAGTGTAATTAAATTAATTTCGTCTAAAAATGGAGATGGAACATTAATTTTAAGCTTGCGACACCTCATTCAATGAAGCAATGCTAATATTATTTTTATAAGTGCCATTTATAATAAACGATTGTCCTCGCATTCGTTATTCCTAATCAAAGAACGATGTACCTATTCGTACGGTCAGTTGGACGAGATAGCGACATTTTATTAATTGTTGTACAGTTTTTTAAATGACTGGAACAAATTTCTGATGAAGCAAAATTGACCGGGAATTTTCGTCCTAGATTATTTTATTTATTTAAAAGTTCAAAAATTAGTAAAGTTTTAGCATTTACAGTAAACTGTTTTAATTTTGAAATGTTAAAGCATAGTGAATAATAGAAACAATTTTGTTTTATTTTTTTTTTGTCTAAATTTCTGCCCAAGCAACTATATTTATATTTAATCTGGCTACACATATCCTTAAAAATGAACTAATGATATTGGAAAAATATTTAGAATAGGGATTTGCAGCATAGTTTATTTGGACTGTTATTAATATTAATGAACCACATTTTATATCTTTAAAACAAAGATCTTATAAAGCTGAAATCAAAACGATGGAAGTAATTAAAAAGGAATAATTTCAAGAGAGGTTTGACATTTGTAATTGATTCGAAACTGACGAAGTCACATATGAAGATGATTCGAAGATATGAAAATTCATGAATCGAGGATACAGTTTGCGGTTTAAAAAAAAGTACTTTTTTCAGATATATTTTAGTTTTGTTGATTAGATTTTTTAAAGTATTTTTCTGTTTGAACTATCCCTTCTTTCCAGTGCAGAAAGAAGAATGATTTGAGTTAAAAAATAAATAGAACTAATTGTGCAATCTTGTTTTATTTATACCACTTTCTTGAAAAGTGGGAAATGGGCTCTTGCTTGGAAGCAATTTTGAGAATTGGTTGGCTGATAAGATGTCAGATGTTTGCTGTTAGATTTTTGCTTCGTGGATTATTTAAATTGGATTGAAAAAAATACAAAACAGGTGTAAACGATAGAATTATAAAATAAAGTTAATGAAAACTATACCTAACCATTAGGGTTGTTTATTATATCAATAAAAAATGCACCCAATAAAAGAGAAATATAATTTTAAAAAATTATTTTTTTTTATTTCACTTCAGTTTTTTGCGAAGTGGTAAATAGGACCAATAGAGAAATGGAAGCAGTTTTTCAAATTGATCTGCTGGAATGAGAACATCATTTATACAGCGAAACTAACACAACTCAAAATTGTGGTCGAAAGGAAATTAAGTTTATATTTCGGAAATATTAAGCAATCTCTTTTCCTTGTGAGATTAATGGCATTCAGAATCCAGGATGTGAATCCACCTGCTATTTATATTTTTTCTATTTTTTCACAACGGATGTTTCCTGCTATACCCAGTTTATAATCAAATGCCTGTTAACTTACGAAAGAACCAGAATAATCCGATTATTCTATTTTAAGAACTTGTTAATATGCAGAATTCGATTTTTAGTTCTGTTATCAGCTAAAAACTTTGTTCTTATAACTTTTTGCTTCTATTTATTAAACACATTCTTATTTCTTTTCACTAATTCTTGTATAGCTTACTCATTAAAAAATATCTTATCGACCTAATCTTTATCATAATTTATACACATTTTTCCGGTATCATCAAGATTATCATTGGATATTCGGTAAGCTTATATCCGATTTTTGTATCTGATCTCCTATTTAAAGTCGAGAAATTCCCTAGCATTCTACACTTTCTTAGATTTCAGTTTCAGCAGGTATGTTTATAAATTTATTCACTCCGAAGAGAGACTCTTTGCAATTCATAGAATCGCTGCTCGATTTATCTAATGAACAAATACTGGTCTCCATGCCTAATATTAATCAACTAAAAAAAGATAAAATGAGGAGAAGAATAATATGTATCGTTCTATAGAATCTGTATAACGATCATTTGTATTTAGCCTTTGCCATACAATATTACAATTATAAGTGTGCCACTTTAAGCCTTGTCTTTCTGCTGATTTTCTAGATAAATACAATGTATATTTTCGGTGTACTGCCACCGGGTAAAAGCTAAGACAGGGTTCTTAACCAGCCTCTCAACCCTGCCGCCGGGGGGCCCATTGTTTGGGCCGAGTCGAGCGCTGGCGGTACAGTCTTCCTCAGAGGAAGGGAGGAGGGTTGAGAGGCTGGTAAAGAACCCTGTCTTAGCTTTTACCCCTGCCACCATTTAAATTACAGTTTATTAATGAGAAAATTTGCTCAGGCAAATATTTTTTATCTGTTTTAAAGATTTAAAAGATAGAGACTGGAACTTCAGGAATTAAAGATTCGAGAAATTGAAAGAAACCAAAAATACTTAGTGACACTTCAAGAGATTCTAGGGAATCTCGAGCATTTGAGATGAGGATTAAAGAGATGTTAAGAATATGTAAATACCTTTTGGCCATCAGAAGATTCTGATACGAGTTTAAACATAGATTGTTGGTTTGTGTTTAAATACACGAGTGTGATTCTTTATTTCGACCATTTTCACATTCTTATTCTTATCCGAGTATCTATTAGCAATAGGCGGTTGTCCTCGAGCGAGTGTTGTCTCACGCATAATAATAAATTCTGCAAAAAGATAAATTTCTACGCACATGGTGTGCGAATGAATATTTACCGCTTGCTAACGGCTTTCTGAGTCTATGTTTCTATCCTTTACAAGGATAAGCTTACAGCTAAAAACCTCGTATCCTTTATACCATTTTCTTTTCATTCAATCACTCTCTCTACACTTCATTAATCAAAAAACAAAATAAGATAGCACTTTTTAGTCACATCGTGGCGAAATTTTAAATGCGTTCACTGACTGTCTTTGAGTGAACGGATTATGAATCCAAAACGTGCTCAAATTATGCAATATGGTGCAGTGTGCGATGGTAATTAAGAGTAGGTTGGAGACGAGTATGCGAGAAAGGTCCAAGGCTGCTGATACAAGCGTTAATGAAAATGCCGTACGTAGTTCCATGGATTTGCTTGATGGTCAGTAAATACAGAAGTTTTAAGATCCACATAAGTTAATCACTGAGCAAAACCAATGCAACAAGGCTGTTTCTACTCCCAAACAGATGACTTTTTACATAGGTTCTTGTGGATTGTATTCTTCTAAAACTTAAAATTATTCTTCTCGTTAATTAAAACTTTAAATCCGAATTGTTCGGGTTATCTTCATAGAACAATAATTGTTTGTTTTGTTGCTGCTATTATCCAATATTAAAATTCTTTGTCTGCTGATCTTTAAACCCGTTTTATTTTTATTTGTTATGTCGAATAGTTTGTTGGAAAGGCTACTTTTTTCACACTCGTGGTTTTTATAGTATAGGTGGCACTATATGTCCTTCGATCTCGATCGATTACGAAACCAAAGCTCGATCTCTGTCAAGTTAAAGATACATGTGTGTGCCCACGCGTTTCCAGTTACCTGATGGTCGAATGTGCGCTGACCATGAATTGAATTGCGGAAATGACTTTTTTTAAAAGAACTATAATGGAGACAATCATTGATGAGTAAATTACGGATACACGCAAGGCTGGAAAATTGTATGCAGTGCACTTTGAGAAATTTCAGTGCTTCCTTTCCCACGTAAAAATTACTATTTTTCATTTGTATTTCATTCTCGATTTTCGTACTCAATTTCATTCTACTAGATTGCTTATAAAAATAGAGCTGGCTTGGATCGCGGATTTAAATTCTTATCTTTCGTTTGTCGGTTCCAAGTTCGTTTTATCTCCCCGAAAATGTTTTCTAAAAGTGCTTTGACGCCATACGACTTTTATATTACTTTTGCTGAGGAACGTAAACGGTTTTCGTCTTGTCGATTTAAGCTGGGGGAAAACCATAATGAAAATACTTATATAGAAGCTGGAATCCAGGATCTGTCATTTGGTGGGAATGATGCCTGGTTCCAGTGGATTCCTAGACTTTGTGGATTATTTTCTGTATCAGTGTCTGCATCAGTTAGTCATTTTCTTCAGCAATGAAAGTATAAACGTCAATCTACACGTGTGATCTAGATTTTATGATAGAGAGTTGCAACGTGAAATCCTGGCGTCTAAACACTTTCTTGATTACACGCGATACAGTCTGTAATGAAGCTTCTCGATGTCAATGACACATATCCTCACTTCCAACCAAATAATGCAATGTAAACATTGCAGTTTTTTTATTTTGCCTTACTTTTTAGAGTTTTCTCTTGATTGCGATTGTGGCTAGTAGGAATCACAGCTTTTCCTAGCAAATTTAAACATAAGATTACGTAAAGTTTACGTGTTAACATTAAAAGTAATCTTTTTTTGCCATGAGCTAATTTCATAATTGTTATACATCCGTTTGTTAAACGCTGTTTTCATCCTAATTATTGAAGTTAGAATTCAATGAAAGTGAAGGTTCATTAAGTTTTACGTAAGCATGCATTGTTAAACTGCCACTTGCACCGGGATAACCTGGAATTGTCAGAAAATTTGTATATGCCTGGAAATGTCAGGGAATGTTGTTAAAAGTCTTGGTATTTTTTCGAGAGCGTGCTTAGTTTTTACAAAAATCACAATATTAAATTGAATAAAAATGATTCTTCATTTGTAAAAGTAGCTTTATGTTACTATATTGAACTATTTTATTGAAAAAATACGTTTTTTTCTGCTTGAAATTAAGTTTTTTACCTGCAAATTTGACTGCTCTGTTTTTGGTTAAAAATTGATCATTTTTAGTTGAAAATTCAAGTATCAGGTTGAAAATGCATGTAACTTGTTGAAAGATCGTTCTTTTTTTGTTGAATTCCATTGTATTTTTTCATAAACTTTCAATTTTTTGGCTGGAAATATCAACTACTACAATTTTTTACAATTACTTTTTGAAAGTTACTTTTTTATTAAAATAATTTCTTTGGTTGAGGATTACTGAAAATGTAACTATTCACTTTTTAGTTGAAAAATTATCTCTTCTAGTTGAATATTTAACTTTTTTGGGTAGAAATTATTTTTCTGGGTTGAAAATTAATCTTCATCTTGAAAAATCAATGATTCTAGTTAAGATTCATTTTTTTGTTTTCAAATTCAACTATTCCATTTAGGGATTCATCATTAGTAACTATTTATTTGAAAAATTAGTTTTTTTTGTTGCTAAAAATTAGTTTTTTATCGGAAAGTTCAACTATTCACATTGAAAATTACATAATTTTAGTTGAAAATTTATCTCTTTGGTTAAACATTAATTTTTTAACTGAAAACTTAACTATTCAATTGTTGGTTGACAATTTTCTTTTTTATTGAAAATTCACGTATTTTCGTCGAAATTCGTCTTCTTTGATAGAAATTAATCTTCTTGGTTCAAAATTCATCTTTTTGATTAAAAATTTGACTATTCGAGTTAAAAGATCAGTAGATTTAACTTATAATATTCGTATTTTAATTACATTATTTTCTTAATCGAAAACTTAACTATTTAATGTCTTGGACTTTTTTTTTAGTTCAAAATTCAACTATTTCGTTGCAAATTCAAGTATTCCAGTTAAATATTCATCTTTTGAATTGAAAATAAAACTGCTTAATTGAAAATGAATCGAAGTTTGTTTTTAAAATAAATCTTCTTTTGTATGGAAAATCAATTTTTTTTTACTGAAAATTTAACTAATCCATTTTTCGTTGGAACTTTTTTTTCAAAATTCATTTACTTGTTAAAAAATTCAACTATTTGGTTAAATATTCATCTATCTTTTTGAAAATACAAATTTTTACATGAAAATTTATGAATTTGAAGCGGTTTAAATTGAAGTTAATATAGTACCCATGTTAATGTTATTTCAAATGTGTACTGAACTTTACGTATTAGTAAATAAAAAAAAATATTAGTCAAATTCATGGACTTCAGAGGCAAATTCATGAAATAATAAATTATGTTTTTGTTATTATTATTATTTAATCAGTCAACCGTGATAAAATATTTAGGAATATCTTTTAATATTCATTCCATTCCTAGAATCTGAAAAACCCCATTATTTATAATAAACTCGCGAAACTGTCGATTGTTTAAGAAAATTCGAAAAGTTTGTATGGCCTTTTTACTATGAAAAATTATACCTGGGAAAAACTTGAGATACCTGGAAAAATCCTGGAATTGTCAGGGAATTTTTTTCCAGGATTTGAGTAGATACCCTGTGTATGGAGATTCACCGTTTGATCACTTTTAATCCAGCTTGATTTTGAAAATTAAATAAATATTGAAAAAAGTGAATGTGTTTGGTTTGTTACAGGCCTAGCCCGGGAGGCGTCGGCGACAACGGTGTTCAGGGTGTGCGCGGCAAAGGTTTACCGCACGTGATCTATTGTCGTTTGTGGCGTTGGCCGGATTTGCAGTCGCATCACGAGCTCAGGGCCATCGAGCACTGCGAATACGCCTTTACGCAAAAGAGAGACGAAGTCTGCGTGAATCCTTATCACTATCAGCGCATTCAGACTCCAGGTATAACATCGCAGTCAAGTCGATTTTTGTGCTTTGAGACTTGGCGGGTTCGACGAGAGCGATGTATAGAGAAAAATAAGTCCTTGACCTTCGTTGCCCAAGTCCCACTTACTGAGATCTCGATGTACAATATGTACAAGTTGCATTTTGAAACGGCGCGTTCCACTTTGACTATGTGGTCGACGCGCTCTGTCAGAACGATGCATTTAACATGAAGCTCTTTGAATTATCGCGCCTATTTACAGACTAGTTATGAACATTGTTGTGCATCCTTACAATCCATTTGTATATTCTCAAGAGTCTAGAATCTGTGATGTAGCTTTAAAGTACCTTTGAAAGTATCTCTGCGATTTGCTTCTTTTTATGAACCATGACGAATGAGGTGAGAATTTGCCTTGTGTCATCCTTTTTTTATTTGTTCCAATTTTCCAGGGGCAGTCGAGTTTTATAATTTTAAATTTTGCAATTTTAAAATGAAAGTCTGATAAATTGAACTGTTGAATAAAAATGGCAGAAGAGTCCAGGGAATTTCAAATATAAATGTTTGTTTAGAGACTTTTAGATGAATATTGTTTATTTACATCCAAAAAAAGTCGCTCTCGTGTTCTCGCTAAATAATAAGAAGCACTGAAAAACAGATTGATAATTTTTAATATATGATATTACAGTTTTGCCAGCCATTTTAGTCCCAAGACATAATCTTTCCGGGGAGGAATCGGTTCTTTATAATACATCGCTTGAGGAACTGAGCGTGAGTGTGCCGGAGAATACTAGTTTTCACGCAACATTAAATCACCAACATCACAATCAGCAAGGAATCCCTCAATCTCCACAGCAGCAACCACCAAATAACCCATACCAAGGAATGCAGGTAGAATTTTTTGTTTCTCAAATCTAACTCTGAATCACTTATAGCCTAAGATTGCGTCTTCTCCGTTTTACATTTGGAAAATCTAGTAAAAAATAATTCTTTCAGCGACCGATTACTTCTCTAATTTTAATAGAATATTGATTGTGAGTCTTTGACTTGCTTTTTAGAGCATGCAGGCGACGAGTCCGGCGAGTGTTGGCAGCCTTGGAAGCGTTCAGGGTTCGCCTCACCCTGCTCCAGGATCCATGGATCCACCGGCAGATACACCCCCTCCCGGTTACATAAGTGAGGATGGCGATAACATGGATCATAATGACAATATGTCCTTGTCGCGATTATCACCTAGTCCCGTCGATGCCCAGCCCGTGATGTACTGTGAACCAGCCTTTTGGTAAGAATGGTGTTATAAATTTCAAATTAGGTTGAGCTGGAAGATATCTTCAGGCCTCACCGATCGGTTCATATATCCCCTATTGTATCCCTATATTTATTTAAGGTCCCTAAAATACTCTATTTTCACGATTTGATTCCAATCGTACTCTATTTGCAGCCCGTCATAGAATTTTGTAAGAAGCATGGGATCATCCATAAACTACGTTACCAATTTTGAGCAATTTTTGACCCCTCTCCCTCTTTAAAAGATACATTTTTAACTAAAAATAGAATCGCTTAACTTTTAATTGAACAAAAATAATTTAAAATGATGCACGAAATTTTTCTACCAAATATTTGATTTTTTTACTAAATCATTAAACTTTCAGGACAAAATTACGAACCGTAGTAGTTAAATTTTCAACCCAAAATAACGAATTTCTAACAGAAGAGTTAAATTCCTAACAAAAAAAAGAGTTCATTTTCAACCAAAAATTTAAATTTTCTACTAAAATATTTCAATTTCTACAATAAAAAAATTTCCAACGAAAAATTTTAATTTCTAAACAAGGAGATGAATTGAAGGGTGGTAGTTCAAAATGTGCTGAAGGACATTTTAGCAACTTTAAAGGAGAGCGAAAGAACATGCTGTGAAGGCAAAATCGCTATTTAAAGAGAAAACAAAAGTGCGCTCCCGAGTTGAAGTATTACTGATTTGAGGCCAAAAAAGTTTGATCAGAAAAAGTTAGCCAGTTTGAATATGGGTAAATAAGTTTTAATATAAAAAAATTAACAAGTCTGCGGAGCGATTAAAATGAGAATTTCTGATTTTTTACTCAAATAAAAATATGCTTTCGCGGTATGGGGATGCTGAATGAGGTTAACCATTTTTTTTATCCAAAAAAGTGATACAGTTCAGTGGAAATTAAATTTTTGTGTGATGGTGTCGCTGTGAAACAGACTGTTTTTCGCTTTATGCCTCTTAAAAGTAATTTAATGTGATTATTTTTATATTAAATTTTACATTACTTGAAATAAATTTTGTTGTTGAATAAAAGCCAAACTAGTTATATCACAAAATCTTCGTACTTAAAAAAAAATGAAAATTTGAAAAGTTTTCATGTTTTGAGTTAGGATGGCACTGATATTTTACTTTAAAAAAATTAATTTTTTCAGTTTAATTATTAAGAACTGATTAAGAAGAGAAGTATTAGTTGCACAAGATCAGCAAATTACAAAATCTGAAAGAATACGCATATCAACTTTTTATTACTATACTACAAAATGCGTTTTCGAGTAAATCCTTTTAACAGGATGTTTAATTAATTTTTAAATAAGTTTGGGTTTAATAAACCCATTTCAATGTCACTTAGCACCTTAAATTTTGAACTAAAATATTTATATCGTCGACCAAAAAATCCTTTTTTAAGAAATTAGTTCAACTTTAAAACCTAGTTGTTAAATTTTTAATCAAAGAGGTGAATTTTCAATCCTAAAGAATAATTTTCTATTGAAAAAAACGATTTTTTAACCAAATTCAAGAATTATCTACAAAAAAGTTGAATTTTCAACTAAAAAAGATGAATTTTTAAACAAAAAGATGAATTTTCTACCAAAAATATTCATTATTTGGAAAGGTGCTAAAAATATTACCATATGTACTTTTAGAAGAAAAATTCTCTAAATTAATATACGCTCTAAAGCTTAATATTTCCCCGTTACCTACCTAAAAATAATCAGGGTTACCACAAAGTCAATATTAGTCATATTCTGTACCTATTTCTAAGTGGTCTTGAATTATTTTTAAATATTTCAGGGTATTTTTAAATATTCCAAGACATTTTTAAAAGATTTCAATAATCTAAAAAAAACTAAGGAATTTTCAAGAGCTTTTTAAAGTTTCAAGGGATTTCATAAGATATCAGAGGATTTGAAATATTTTAGGGAATTTTAAGATTCCAAGGAATTTTGTTATTATATATATATATATATATTATATATACTATAAGAATTTTCTAGAATTCTAGAAGGTATGGAATGATTATACAAGTCCCATAGGGTTTTAAGATATTTTAACAGATTTTACGGGATTTTAGAAGGTTTCCGAGGATTTCAATGATTGTAAGGGTATTTTAAAGGCTCTCAAGGTATTTGAATAAATTTCCTAGGAGTTCAGGAAATATCGCCAGATTCTATAGAATTTAACGGCATTTAATAATGTTTTTGTGGACTTTAAAAGAATTTATTTAACAGAAAGGG
The DNA here is from genome assembly GCA_010014905.2 of Druon quercuslanigerum. Lineage (NCBI taxonomy): Eukaryota > Metazoa > Arthropoda > Insecta > Hymenoptera > Cynipidae > Druon > Druon quercuslanigerum. Next base: position 27,103 of record JAAAKG020198948.1, on the reverse strand, counting down.
GCATTTTAAAGGATTTAAAATATTTTAAGATATTTTTTCAAATTCTTTGTCATTTTCGAGAGTCTGGACAAATTTCAAAAGATTTGAAACGATTTGTAATATTTTAGGCCATTTTAAAAGATTACAAAGAAATTTTTGATTGATTTCAGTATTTAATGATATGTCAAAGGATTTTAAATATTTGAGGGTATTGTAAAAGATTCTTAAGCGTTTTCAAAAACTTTAAAAAGTTTCAAGGGATTTTATCAGATATCAGAGGATTTGAAATATTTTAGGAAATTTTAAACGAATCCCAGAAATTGTTTCATTAATTTAATAGTTAGAAGGGATTTAAAAGAATTGAAATTATTTTAGGGTATTTTCAAATATTCAATGGCATTTTCAACAGATTTAAACAATTTTAAGAGATTTCCAAAGATTGTAATTATTTCAACGGATTTTAATATTTTAATGAATTTTAAAGAATTTATTCATAAGAATGAGAGATTTCATACGGTTTCAAAGATTTGAAGAGATATCAAACTTCCCCAATTAAATCAAGTTTTTCATGTTTTTGAATTGTTTTCAATTTGACTATTAAATTTAATTTGCTTTTTAAATTCAGCCAGATTTTTTATAAATTTCATCGAACTCTACTTATTTTCCTTAAATTCCTTTAAATTCACTCAAATTTCATTGCAATCAATGAACTTTCTTCGATTAAAAAGAAAATATAAAACATTTGAATTTTTCTGAATTCAAATTAAGTTATTTTGGACTCATTAGCAATTTCTTTAGTTTGAAATTTGAAGGGTTTCAAAGATTTGAAAACTGGCATTTTTTGGAATTCAATTGATTTTTTCCAAATTTTAAAACATTGTTATATAATTGATCCTAAAATTTTTTTTAACTTCACCTTCAGTTCTTAGGCATTTATCACATTCTTTTGAATTTCCTTAAATTTTTCTAAGCTCATTTCAAAGTTACTGAATTCAATGAATATTCTTCATATTCTTGAATTGTTTTCAATTCATTTGATTTTTTTAAATTTACCTTGAATTTTTATGAACTTCACCGAATTATTCTCGTCTAACTTAAATTTCTCTAAATTCATTCCAATTTTACGGACATCAGTACAATTGTTTTAATTAAAGAATTTGTTTGATTAATTTAAATTAGTTTGAATTTAACTTGAATTGTTTTGCAGGAGTGAAAAAAGTACCAGTGTGTTTCCTATATTTTATGCCACAGGGACTGTGAGGCCTGTAGGTATCCATTAAATTCTTTTGAATTTTTCTAAGATCATTTCAAAGTTACTAAATTCAATGAAGATTTTTCATATTCTTGAAACGATTTTAATTCATTTGAATGTTTTAAAATTTACCTTGCATTTTTATGAATTTCATCGAATTCTTCTCGTCTAACTCAGTAGAATTTGTTTAATACATTATTTATCAATTATTTTTAATAAGTTTGAATTCTTTCAATTCACCTTGAATTTTTATGAATTTTACCAAATTCTTCTCGTTTACCTTACATTTCTCTAAATTCATTTTAATTTTACGGAAATCAATAGAATTCTTTTGATTAAATTTTTTTTTCAATATATTTAAATTAGTTTGAATTGAACTTGGATTGTTTCGAAGGCGCGAAAAAAGTACCCTAATAGCGTGACAAAAAGTACCCTTTCGTCCCTACATTATGTGCCTATATTATGGACTGTGGCCTGTATCTTTCACCTCAAAATTTTCTATTTGTGATTATAATCTGGTTACATATTGTGTTGTTGTATTGTATTGTACGTATTGTATTGTATTGTTACACAGCCAGGATGTGATTCATTTAAACTTGATCTGGTGTTTACTTTTTAATAGATTTCAATAGTAAACATTTATAATAACAATATATTTCTTATATGCAAAGTGCGTTTGCTCTCATCTGCTCAGACAATTGGAGAAATATTATACGTTTCAAATACATTAGGCTTAAAACGCAAATTTTATCATTTTATAAACACTGAATTGAATCATTTTTACTGCCTCTTTCAATAGAATTAAGGTTTTTTTGGTAGAACATTAATATCAAGAGCAGGGCTTTCAATTAAAATGTTTTTGATTAAAAATGTATTTATTTTAGAGACACATAAACTATACTTAATAATATAGATTCAAAAATTCCTATTTTATGGTAATATATTATGCTTATTTGCATGGCTGATTATTTTATGCCACTTACCTTATAAAAGTTTTACACTTGGTTCCAGATAAGACTTAGATTTTGCAATACACAGAATATCTCAAAAAAGATTCTTCCTGCATGCAGATAAATTTCAAGCCATTAATTCACGGAAGCCCGTGAGCTTAGAGCTACAATTTTTGTGTGATTTAAAGTCTCGGACTCTTTTGATTTAAAAGCTTAGAATTCGAGACCTGAGAACAAGGGGGCGTGACCTAATGCCTGAAACTTCGAGACTTATGATTTAAAAGCAAGGGTTCCGAAATCTTAGTACTCGCGCCAGTGCGTAATAAAATCAAGGAGTAGTGGCATGAATTAATCTCCTGAAATTTCTCTCCGTGTGATAAAACAAAAATGTAATTCCTTCTTTGTTAGTCAAATACAATGAGCAGCAAATTAATTGGAGCTGAATTTTGTGTCTCTTGCAGGTGTTCCATAAGCTACTACGAGTTAAACACAAGAGTGGGTGAAACGTTCCACGCTTCTCAACCAAGCATAACAGTAGACGGTTTTACGGACCCGAGCAATTCTGAGAGATTCTGTTTGGGTCTTTTGTCAAATGTGAACCGCAACACTGTCGTTGAACAAACTAGAAGACACATCGGAAAAGGTGTCAGATTATACTACATCGGTGGAGAAGTCTTTGCCGAATGCCTCTCAGATTCAAGTATTTTCGTTCAGAGCCCCAATTGTAATCAGCGTTATGGCTGGCATCCAGCTACCGTCTGCAAAATACCACCTGGTAAATATATTCTCAAGTTAATAATCTATTAGGGTGCAGGGGCGGCGGAGCCCGAGGGAGTACATGGGGCAATGCCCTCTCTAGAAATCGAACCCCTCAGAAAGTGAATGATTAAATTCATTCGATCGTTTAAATTACTCTTTCGTAAACGTAGAATAATTCAAATTTTTGAAACCAGTTCTAAGCTTAGCTAGGATGGATAATTTAAATCTTTCAATTATTTTTTTGTATCTTTGCAATCTTTTGGACATTTTTGTGACATAATGGAAGTATTTGTGAAATTTGTTTAATTCATTCGAAACCTTTGCGAAAACTTTTTATTCACTGTGAAGTCTTTATGAAATCTTTGAGGAATCATTGCAATCTTTGTCAAATTTTTGCGAAATATTTGGTAATATTTGTGAATTTTTTTAAATCTTTTTGAAATCGTTGTGAAATCATTGAAATCTATCCGAAATAATTGCAAAATATTTTAAATCTTTGTGAAATTATTGAAAAATCATTGAAATCTTTCTGAAATATCTGAAACTATTTTTTAAATATATTTGGTAGTATTTGTGAAATTATAAAAATGTCTGGGAAATAATTTAAGTTTTCGTGAAGAGTTTCAAATCTATCCCAAATCTTTGCTGAATATTTCCAATGTTTAAAAAATCATTTAAATCTTTCTAAAATCTTTGGAAATATTAAAAATATTTTTAAAATATATTTGGTAATATTTTTGAAATTATTGAAATCTTTGTGAAATCATTGAAACCTTGTGAAATCTTTTAAATCTATTCGAAAATTTTGAGACATATTTCAAAGCTTTGCGAAATCTTTCAAAAATCATTGAATTTTTTCTGAAACATTTGAAATATTTTAAAAATATATTTGGTAATATTTGTGAAATTATTGAAATGTTTCGTAAATCATTAAAATCTTTATGCAATCTTTCAAATCTACCAAAAATTTATGTGAAATATTTGTGAAATTGTTAAATTTCCAACGTTCGTGAAATCTAAAAAATCATTAAATTTTCTTGAAATCTTTAGAAATATTTTTTAAATATTTGATATTATTTGTGAACACATTGAAATCTTTAGAAACTTATTGAAGTCTTTTTGAAGAATTTTAAATCTATCCCAAATCTTTGAAATCTTTAAGAAATCCTGAGGAAATCATTGAAATCTTTGTGAAATACTAGAAGTCTGTGTAATATTTCGAATCTATTTGACATTTTTGCGAAATATTTGGAAAATTATTGAAATTTTTTTTAAAACTTTGTGAAATCTTTGAAATCTATCCGAAATCTTTGTGAGATAAATAGCAAGTCATTAAAATCTTTTAAATCTATCTTAAATCATTGTGAAATAATAAGTCTGCGGAATTTTTAAAACCTATCTGAAACCTTTATGGAATTTTTGGTGAATTATAGCAAACTTTGTCAAATCTTCGTGAAATCTTCTTAATTTATCTGAAAACTTTGCGATAGCTCTTCATTGTTTGGAGAAGTCATTGGAATATTTGTGAAATCTTTTTAAAATAATTGTGAATCCTTTGAAAATCTTTGCAAAGTGTCTGAAATATTCGCTTATGAAATTTCTGTGAATGTTTATGAAATCTTTTAAATCTATCCGAAATCTTGACGAAACTTATGAAATGTTAGGGTAATCATTGAGAACTTTCTGGAACCTTTGAAATCATTAGCAATTTAAATTTCATACCTGCATTTATTGTTTATCATTTACTATTTATTTATTATTTATGTTCAATTTTTACCATAGTATAATATTATTATTAACCACGTGGAAAAGTAGCGTATGCGGACCCTAAAAAAGTATAATTAATTTGGATTCGATCGATAAATGCCGTGATTTTACGCGTTAACAAAATATGTTTGAAAATATGCTTATTTTTGTAATTTGGATATTTTCGTAGATGTAGAATTTTTTGCACTTCTGGTGGCCTTAAAAAACTCTCGAAAGGATCTCGCACGTAAGATATGGAAAAAGTCTTTCGGTGAAATCCTGCGGAGTCCGTTTAACAGATTTTTATTTGCAGCCCCGTCAGAGTTTATTAATGTTTAGTTGATCCCTGTTTTAAAAAAATTGTTTTAAAATCCAAAAATGTAGAGAGGATTTTTTCAGGCATCTAGGACCTTTCTTTACTGGTAAAAAAACGCTAGAAAAATATTTGATTACTCTAGAAAATAATAAGTGTTAATGTATTAAATTTTGCTTAAACTGAAAAAATTATCTACATTTCTGTAGGGTTTGAAATTATTTCTTGAAAATAGGCGTCTACTAAACATTAATAATATCTGATAAGACTGCAAAAAAAATCTGTAAAAATTTGATGAGCCCTTTAAGGTCTCCAGAAATATAAAAAATTACGTCCACGAAAATATAAAAATTAACGAAAATAAGAATTTTTTAAAACATATTTTGTTAACGCGCAAAACTATCGACAGAATTTCAACTAATTATACTTTTTCAGGGTTTTAAATGATACTTTGCCGTAAAGTTTCATTTCCGATTTGTAAAATTTGTTTTTCGAACAACCCTATTATCTATACTTTCAGATTTCGGGATTACCACTCAAGATGCAAAAAAACGGCCGGTCATTTAAATATTTTTAATGCAAGCCCTCAAAACTAAATAACTTATCATTTTAAGCGTTACCGTCAAGTACAATCGGAAATTTAACCATTTTTATTACGAGATCATCGAACAGAAAAATATCAAATTGAACATTTTCAAACCGAGCTTATTAAAAATGAAAAAATTACGAAATTTAGTAATTTCAAACATGTTTGTATACTTCCTGTGCGATAATTCTAGTGATTTTATATGATTTGTTAAAATTACTTTGATAATTGAAGGGGAAAAGGACATGGGATAAACGTAGTGAATTCGCGAAATTTTAGTAAAATTACTACGTTTTTCATAGTATTTATCTCATAATTTTACGTGGATGGTCTAGGTTTTTTTACCTACGATAAACTTAGTGAAATTACAAGACTTTTTGCAGTGGCACTGAAGAAAAACACTGGAAATTTGTTCAACTTTAAAACCTTTAATATGAAATTGAAGAAGATTGATTGTTTGAAATGGCTCATTTTTTCAATTTTGAATTGTTCTTTTAAATTTGAAATAGAACTTTATCATTTTAAAGTATTCAATTAAACATCGAACATCGAACTGAAATGATTAAATTTGGCAATTGTATATTTAAACCAATTTAGTTAAAAATTATTTTTTTTTGCTAAACATTGATTTTTGTAACGAAAATTTAATTATTCAATGTTTGGTTGAAAAATGATCCGTTTTAGTTGAAAATCCCTCATAATTTAAATAATTCAAACCTAATTATTTAATTTTTAGTTGCCAATATGTCTTTTCAGTAAAAATTATTTTTGTTTTTGTTGAAAGTCCAAATATTTCTGTTGAGGATTTATCCTTTTAGTGGAAAATTTATTAGTTAGGATGAAAATTATTATTTTTTTTTTACTAAAAATGTAACTATTCCATTTTTTATTGAAAATGGATTATTTCTAATTCTAACTTTAACGATTTAGTTGAAAAATGTGTCTCTTTTGATTGAAAATTCAAGTATTTCAATTAAATATTCATAACATAATTTGAAAATTCATTCATTTTTAAATATTTTGCTCTCCTGTGTTAAAGGATGTTTAGAATGAACGTCATGATTTAAGATAAATGTTTGCGTTTTGTGACAACTATGAATATGTTACTTTTAGTTGACCGGGAAAAATTTAAAAACTTGTTCCTGACTCGAAAATTGAAAGATAGAATCTTCATACTAGCGGATTAATAGAGGAACGTGTTTTTCATTGCAGGCTGTAATCTGAAGATCTTCAATAATCAAGAGTTTGCTGCTCTACTTTCACAATCGGTTTCCCAAGGCTTTGAAGCGGTGTACCAACTCACTCGAATGTGCACCATCAGGATGAGCTTCGTGAAGGGCTGGGGTGCGGAGTATCGTCGGCAAACCGTGACATCGACGCCATGCTGGATTGAGCTGCATTTAAACGGACCGCTCCAGTGGCTTGACAGGGTACTCACGCAAATGGGCTCTCCTCGCCTACCCTGTTCCTCGATGTCTTAAAATCTTTAGTATCCCTCCCAATTCTCAGATTAAAGAGCGTCTAACTAAATTCTGAGAAACGAAACGATCTCTAGCTCATCGGTCGATTCCCTCTGCCGTGAATAATAAAAAAAAGTCCTCCTTAACAGGTACTCAGGATCCTTCTTTGAAACTCAAAGATGCGAAACAACTACTACTGACCGCGATAACGTATTCTTCGTTTAAGACTCTTCACTCTTTTCTTCGAATAATACTCGAGCTTTTCAAAATTTGAAAATACCAGGCCTCGCACACCGATTCCTATATCCCCGATTGTCACTTTTCTTTCAATAAATTAACTCATGGGTTAATTACTATTCAATTAAGATCGATTGGTAATGGTGATCGACCATTTAGCCATCTGGTGCCGAAAACGTGAACTAGAAAGAGAAGGTAGAATTTTAAAGATGCATTTTAATTTGTGCATAAAAGTGTTTTTACTTTTGTTAATGAAATTTAAAACAATTCTGGAATACTAGAAATGAATCTTTATCCAAAACGAAGCGTTTTAGATCGAATTTCCATCTTACACGGTGAAAAAACACATTTTACTTTATAAGCTTATACATTATATAATACATTATAAGCTTAAATGAATTTTAATTAGTGTATGTAGCGAAAAGTAGCAATAGTTTAAAACAAACATTTCTTTCTAAAAATATGTTTTTTTTTCACTATAAGATGTAAATTTCATCTGAAATACTTTGTTTTCGACGAAGAATTATCTTTAGTTTGTAGGAAATACTTGAAACTAGACAAAAAATTGCAAAAACAATTTTATGCACAAATTAAAATTTATCTTCAAAATCGTACCTACTCTTCCTAGTTTTGATTTTTGTCGCCAGATGGCGCATCGCAGTTTAACCATTGTCAATACCTAGCTGTGAATTGACTTGAATTATTTGAAATATTTTAGGTTTTTTTACAGATTTCGAGAACTTTTAAATAGATTTCATAAATTTGAAGGGATGTTTAAGATTTTAGGGTATTTTATTTCGAAACTCGTAGGACATTTTCAAGAGCTTTTAATTTGAAATATTTGAGGGAATTTTAAAAGATTCCAAAGAATATTTTTATTAATTTCATTAATTTGAAGGGATTTTAAGGTGTTTGAAATATTTTAGGATAAAGATTTTTTTAATTTCGAAAGATATGGAACGATTTTACAGGGCCTAGATGGTTTTAAGATATTTTAAAAGGTTCCACAGGATTTTATAACATTTTCGAGGATTTAAATATTGTAAGGGATCTTAAAGCTCTCAAGATATTTTAATACATTTTCCAAGATTTCAGGAAATATCCCAGATTTTATAGAATTTCACGGGATTTAATAATATTTTACTGGATTTTAAAGAAATTAGTCATGATAAGTGATATATTTCGGAAAGTTTCTAAGATTTGAAGGGATTTAAAATTATTTTTTAGAATTCATCCTTGAGTTATTATTAATTTATCCTGAATTCTTTTAATTCTTTTGATTTTTTCTTTTTAATTCACTTGCATTATTAAAAATTTACTATATTATTTTTAATTAAATCAGTTTTTTGAATTATTAAAAAATTTTTAAGTTATGCTGAGGATCAATTGACAAAATAATAAAACGATTTGAAATATCTGAGTGTTTTTTCAAATCTATTGGTATTTTCAAGATCTTTAAAGAATGTTCAAGGATTTTAAATATTTTAAGTTATTTTATAAGATTGCGAAGGAATTTTTAATAGATTTCAGTAATTTAATGGCATTTTCAAGAATTTTAAAATAGTTTTAAGGTATTTCAAATATATCAAAGGATTCGAAATTTTTAGTAAATTTTAAAAGATTCTCAAAACATTTATTTATTTATTTCAATAGCTTGAACTGATTTCCAAGACTTTAAAGTATTTTAAGGCGTTTATAATATTTGAAGGCATTTTCAAGAGATTGAAACAATTTCAAGGGACTTCATCATCAGATATCATGTAATTTTACGGTATCTTTTAATATTTTAATATATTTTAAAGAATTTATTCACAGGAAGTGAGGGATTTTGTAGGGTTTCAAAGATTTAAAGAGATTTTCAAATATTTTTTGCAATTGATTTGGAATTCGTTGTTCATTCTCATTAATTTTTTCTTGATTTTTTAAAACCCTTTTAAATTCTTCTAAATTCACTCAATTTTACTCGATTCAGTAAATTTTTTTTAATTAAAAAAATCTGTTGAATTGATCCAAAAGTCTTTAATTTTCACCATGAAGATTTTTCATACCTATTTTTGAATTAAAAAAAATTTTAACTTCAATTTAAAATAAAATAATAATGTATCTATTCTTCGAATTCTCCTCGCTTACCTTAAATTACTGTAAATTAATTCAGATTTTAAGGAAATCGAATAGATTTTTTTTATGTAAAAAAATGTTCTAAGACTTTTGAATTTAACTTTAAATCTTTTGAAGTCTTATGAATTTATCTTGAATTTGTTACACTTTGAACACCAAAAAAGTACCCTGTGGTCCCTATATTTTATCCCATAGGGACTGTGAGGCCTGCAATACTTTTCAGCACTACCTGGGAAATTTTTAATTGAAAAAAGCTTGGGAATTATTCGGGGTATATAGCCTCCCTTGAAAACCTCCTGACTATTTCAAGACAGACGTAGACTCTTCGTCTGTTATAACGTTATTATCCATTCTGATCGTTTGATGCATTTTTCACTCGACACACACAAACACACACACATATGCACCTCAATTCATAAAACGTAACTACAGTCAGGGTGATTTTGAAACGATAATGAGCTGATAATTTTAAAAAAATCATATAATATAATGCATGTTAAATATATCAGATTACGAAGAAAATTAGGATTTTACGTAACGTACAAGATATATAAACATTATCGACGTACGTCGTCACGCGAGGGAACGTACGACAATATGGTGCAGTATCAGTGTTGATGTGGAATAGACGTTATATCTCTACAAGGTTCCAGTTTTTTCGATAGAAATCGCTAATTGTGAATAGGAAAGACGTGATTGAGAAGTTTCCGTTTTCGATTCTACATACTGCGTCGTAGAATACAAACTAGGAATATAAAAATAAAAATTAAGATTACAGCTTTGAAGGGAATTTGAGTGATCGAGTCTTTCCTATTTACAATTAATCCCAATAAACTGAACACGTGATATCGTATATTTTTACAAAAGACGGTACGGATGTACGACAGTCAATCCTAACGAATTAAAGCAAAATTCGAAATCTAATAAGTCGCAATGTCTGCTAGATTAAAGATAATTAAAGAGGTTGAAGGACATTGCGGATTCAAATGACAAGAATAAGCTAAGGGAAACATAAAGTCCTCCTTTTCCGGAAGACATGAAATATCGCTACGTATTATGGTGTCTTATCTTCAACTAATCGCTATTCTTACTAAGTGTATGAATATTACTTTTTGCTATCAATATGGATGCTGGATGCGTTCAGCAGCAGGCGAAAAAATAACGAATATCTTATTTACTATCAACATAGAAAGCAAAAAGTTATATATTATATAAATATATCGACGATCGTATAAGATGTTGCATAGGATAACGATTTAGAATGTCAGAGGCTAAAAAAGAAGGGTTTATCGAATACTTTTAGAAGCATTTGAAACAGCCTTTTTGCGCTTTACGAGTTAGTACCCTTTGTGATTTTATATCTTAACGATCTATTCTTAGTTTTTCTATCAAATGGAAATTTACTAAACCGTGGCAAGTGTTATTGATTTGTTTTTTGTGCTGTTAAATTGTTAACGACATTTTTAAGAACATTTTTAAGAACTTTTTTAATGACATTTTTAGAAAGAAAATGTGTTTTTTTTATTGTGCTCGTTTTGAAACGAAGTTTTCAATTCACCGGTGAACAGCTTTATTCTATATTCGCAGTAACGCAACTGGCCGCGTGCCTCAAAGAAGTTACGTGGTGGAAAAAAGTCGGGAGCATTCAAAAGATATCAAGTTACGATTAATGATAAGGCGAGTTAAGAAAATTTAAAACTAATAACCGTCTTGTCCAAACGAAATTGGTGGTATGAATAGCTTTTCAAAATTGATGTGATTCGCAGCTTAAGATATTTTTTCAATATTTTCTACACAAATCATTATTATAAGTATTTTTTCAATAAAATTGCATTACTTAAAGTCGTAAAGGAAAAGAAATTCATATATCTGACAAGCCCTTAGAGTAAAATCTAATTTATAAAGCGTGTTAGATATGTCTATTTTATTAAAAAGTTTCATTGCGCCATTCGATGTAATTTAAAATTTATAATTTCGTCAGTTTACGAAGTAAAACAAACTTATTATTATCAGTACAATTCTTAATATGTAATCGAGTGATTCGTAGTTTAAATGGACACTATTCTGGTATTTATGAATCGCGTGGTTTTAAGTCAGTAGAAATCGAGGACGAATTTTCGGTGGTTGAAAGTTGAAACCTTGGCGTGTGACTTTGTGTGCCTTTTATTTTATTTCGGTCGCGTACTTTTTAACGCCAGCACATATAGTCCTACGAGTATATACTTTTAGATCATTGACGATGAAATGAAGCCGAACAAATGAAAACAAAAATGGAAACAAGGATATTTTGCTATCGAAATGCAGTTTTTCAAGTCTATAGATTTTATGGATAAAGTGATACATACCTGCGCATTACGATGAATAATTCACGCGATTTCGAGTTTTGGTTTCTTGCATAATAGCATAATAATAATAAGAATAATAATAATAATCAAATCTCTCTCATTTCCATGAACTTCTGGAGAGTTTGAGTGATACTCCTTTTTTTTGATATTTCCCGTAGCGAGATTACAGTCGTTGATTTCTAGCTTTTACAAAGTTCTATCTTGTCTTCTAGTTTCGATGTATTGTCTGAGATTTCCGAGTACTTGATCGATTTACAGGCTCGATTATGCACAAATTTTATTGTATCGCTTTAGAGAACGAAGAAGTTTACGAATACTGCTCTTAGCTGCTCATTATCAAAAGTGAGCTTTTATTAGAAAGGCGCGAAAATTATATTTTATTAAAATTAGTGGGATATTGGAAAGAAACATTAATGGCAAAGAGCAGTCTTCAATGTTAAGCATAATTGTAAATCGGTTTAATTGTTATGAATTTATTATTAGCAACGAAAACAAAATGTATACGTTTTATTATTTGATTATCGATATTTTTCGTTTTTCAATTTGCTTGGTTGTTTGAAGAGGAAACAGTGTGACAAACTCTTCTACGTAATATAAGTGAGTCAAACTCTGGTGTAAAATTCTCCTCGAAAAGCAAATCATGATTAGTCAATCGAAAAAATCTGTTGAGCTTGGAAATTTTTTCACCAGGAAGAAATAATGTAAATTAGTGTTCAGTGCTTCAGCCGGCAAAGAATTGATCAGTTGGTAGAACCGGAAGTTACATTTTAAAGACCTTACATTTAAAATTATAGTTTTTAAAACTTGAACTTTCTAAATTTTTTATTTTAGCGGCTATCGCGACTGATCAAATTTTTCATTTTGAAACGCGGAACATTATTGTAAATTAATTGTAATGAACTTGCCAGTCAAATACATTTTTATCAGCGAATCGAAATTCACTAAGTGGCGTTGTCTGTGTTCTTAAAACGTTTTTTTCGTAAAAAAAACTTTATCATATTCACACACATCAGAAAAGGAGAGTAGTAAAGGGTGATACTATGATAAAAGTTCAAGACTTTTTGTACGAGTTAAAAAATGTGAATACCAATGCGTTGGTAATTTCAATTTTTATTGTACTTGAAGCTACCAATTTTGCTAGGCAGGGCGTTTTCGTAGGATTAGATTAAAATGCGCTAAAACTTTAGATTAGCTGCGAGTTGCACTTGCACGAGAAACTCGAATCTAAATCACTGACTTCAGTCCTGAAACAATCTAACTTTTCGATTTCGGATAAGAAATGACTTTCGGTGAAATAATTTGCTCGTGGAAATCCATCAGAAAATCGTCGGGCAGCTCGAATCAGACTGTGCTTGAATGATAAAATGGAAAAGTATCCTATGGAATTGACGCATCGCTCTGTCAAAAGATTGGCAGCAGCAGCAGCTTACCTCCGAGCAGACTGCCATTAGAATACCGTTGCTCGAGAGGTGGCAATACCGATATGTTATTGTTGTACTGGTCGAGCCGACCGTTTTTAATCTATTACTGTAGGCCTCGATTTTTTACAAAAAATAATACCACACTGTGATAAAATACTTGTACTGCTCTTATAAGCAATCTTCTTACTTGTATCGTACTAAAACTTTTTATCTCGTAAGATTCGGTGCACTGCGCATTTTTTTGAAAGCCGTACTGAGAAATTGGACGGAAGCTTTTTTTTTTAATCAAATTTTGTCGAACCAAAGGTTCCAGTGCGTTAACTTACCAAAGCTTCGTATTTACATTTTATTAATTTTATGGAGGCACCTAAATTTGAATCCTCGTGGAAAAATTGTATAAAAGTCAAAAAGAGGTTCGAAATATTTGTAATTGTTTTAAACTTACGCTTTACTCGTTATTAATGTATTTTACCAAATTTTAATTGTATAGTTTATTTAATTTTCCAAATTGTTTTTTTTTGTCATTTGCCTTCTTTCGAAATTTGAAGCTACTCAAGAAATTGTGAATGATACGAAATTGAAAAATGTGAATCGAGCAGCCCGCCGATCGCGGTGTAATTAAGAATTATACTAAACATTGTGGGAGAGTATGATAAACGAGAATAGGAATGAGAGTACGAAAGGGAAGAAGCATGAACGGAGTCGAGAAGTAAAACAAAAAATCATGCGTGTGAGACTGTATCATAGTTATAAATAAATGTATATGTTAAGTCCAAAAAGATCTTTTTATTCTCTTTCATTAAACCAAGTAATAACAATTATGAAATCTATTTTACACATTTCGAATTTCGGATCTTTTCGACATTCGCCTTTATTCTGTGCACTTGAACCATCTCTTTCATTCAGCAGTCTGTGCTCGCGAGATCGAGAGAAAAATTTATGAAAACTGACCATTTTTACAGGGAATCAATGCCAGGTAAAACGATGTCTCGAAAAATTGATTCATGTCTACAATCTTGGGAGACTGCGCTATTATTGTATTCAGCAAACATACTTAATACTGGATAACAATGGTACATTTACTTAATTTAACATCAGTACATTGTCGAAAAATTTGGCATTTGGAGGTGACGTGAAAGATAATAAATAAATAAATTCAGTCTACATAATTGCGCCTAATTTACACGACGAACCAACCTGTACCACGTGCTAAATTCGATATAACTGAAGTTAGCTGTATTGCATATTTTGTGCATTACTGCTAACTGCTAAATATTTTACATAAATAAAATAATAAATGTGAGTACACATATATTGCTTGAATATAAAACGTGTTTTGCACAGTGGCAGTAAAGTGTGCGCAAATTCAATAATGTAACGCGTTGCTCTTGATCGGATCCCCCTTCAATCGATTATTACTCGCTATACTTAAGAATTTTTTGTTCTCAAGATACAGTCGCTCGCCTCCAGAATCAACCAACGTCGTGTGCTCGAAGACGTCCTGCGGGTATCCTCGAGTCATTCGAGTCTACGGAGACGTCGTAGTGGTTGTTGCGTCGATTGCATTTGTCTCAGAGAAAACATACTCAAGGACAGACCTGCTGTTGCAAGAACAATAGCCGATGCAGCGCTGCCACGGTCCATCCAAGCTTTGCGATAGAGAGATTGGGCTGCGTTCTGCAAGCAAAAAAATTTGCCTTCATTTCTCGATTTTTCCTCGGTTGGAAAAAATTTGTTTGTCACTAAAATAAAAAGAATAATAGCAGGCCTCACAGTACTCTATATTCAACATTTGCTCCCTATGTTATGAAATTTTGTCAGAACTGTAGAAAAATAATTAGAGCTGCCACATGGTCCCTATTAGCAATTTCTGAAGATTCCAAGATTTTTTTGTCATATATTTCAATAATCTGAAGGAATTTTTAATATTTTTAAGGTGTTTTTAATACTTATAAGGTAATTTCAACAGCTTTTAATTTGAAATATTGTAGAGAATTTTAAAAGATTCCTAAGATTTCTTGTATTAATTTTACTCTTTTGAAGGAACTTGAAAGCGTTTGAAATTTTTGAGGACAAATAATGTTCTAAGATATTTTAAAATTGCATGGTACTATTTTAATAATTTGTTCAGTATCTTAGGAACTATCGTCAAATTGCATAGAATGTCGCGGAGTTGTATAATATTTTTTTGGATGTTAAAGAATTTATTTAAGAGAGATATTTCATAGGGATTCATAGATTTGAAGAGTTTTGAAATTAGTTTTTGGAATTAACTCTGTGTTTTTCTATTTGCTTGAATTCTTCTAAATTTACTACAAAAATCTAAAATTACTACAAGTAATTTTTCATTGATTTCGTTATTTTAAGAGATTTCAAATACTTTGCAATATGTGAGAGTATTTTAAGATTCCCAGGCATTCTCAAGAGCTTTAAAAAATCTCAAGAAATTGCTAAGGATTAGAATAATTTTAAGGGATTAAACCAAATTTGCAAGCGGTTTTTGAAGAATTTCCTAGAATTTCGGAAATGATGCAAGGATTTTACAGGACATATAAGGTTTTAAGATATTTGATCTGAAATAGGCAGATTAAGTACTCTGTTTCTGCCCGCGGAGCGGCAGTAAAATAGCAATTTATTGTACTGCGACGAGCGGCACGTAAAGTGACAGGAAGAAGTGAGTGAGAAGTGAAAGAAAAGAGTGAGAAGAATTTATTTTAAAACTTATTTTGCTTATTTTGCCTATTTCAGACAAAATTTGGTATGCATCACGGAAGTAATTTGTTTTATACTCTGATGTAGTTTTACCTTCATCGCCTTTGGCTCAGACCATAAATTCTGCATCCTCGTATAAAGTTCAACTTTACTGCCTGGGTACATAATCTACTATTAAAATGCTTTAAGGGGGTTCATAAGAGTTCCAAGGATTTTATAAGCGCCTAAGATATTTTTTCTGGAAATATAAACATTCACAGGATAATATCTGAATGGATTTCCAAATTACGCATTTCATCAAATTATTTTAAAATGCCCTTTTAAATTTTCTAAACTCATTTCAAACTTCCTCAATTCAATTTTTGTGTTTTTGAATTTTTGCAATTCACTTAATTGCTTTTTAAATGCAGCTTGATTTTTTAAGAATAAATTTCATCGAATTCTTCTCATTTCCCTTAAATTCCTCAACTAAATGCACTCACACTTTACTGCAATCAGTGTAATTTTTTCAATTGAATTTTTTTCCAATTCATTAGAATTATTTTTAATATAAATTGAATTGTTTTGTAGTTCTTAGTCACTTTTTCAATAAGTTCTTAGTAGGGTTCCTTTTGACATTACTTTATGGAATTTATCCTAAATTCCTAATAACTTACCCAAATTCTTTTAGTTCCTTGGAATTCTCCTGAATTTTCTAAATTCACTTAAATTCTTGTAAATTTACTCAATTCTACTTATTTCAATGAATTTTTACAAATTTTTTTTAATTGATCCTGAAGTCTTTTGAACTCATCTTGAGTTCTTAGGCATTTAACCAAAGTGTTTTTAATTGGTACAAAATCATTTCAAAGTTACTGAATTGAAGTAAGTTTTTTCTTATTTTAAAATTGTTTAAAAATTAAAAAAATAATTAATAATTAATACTAATATATATTAATATAATATATAATAATAATTATTAATTAATAATTAAAATTTCTCTAAATTCACTTAAACTTTACGCAAATAAATGGATTTTCCAATTAAAGTTTTTGCTTCTAATTCATGTGACTTTTTTTAAATATAACTTAAATTGTTATGAATTTATCTTGAATTTATTTTCCTTTTCGGCGCGAAAAAAGTACCCTATGACTGTGCCAAAAAGTACCTTTTGGTCCCTATACTTTATCCCGTTGGGACTTGTGAAGCCCGTGAAAGTATATTGTGCATTAAAGCAACGTAGTAGTCTTTTTCTGTCCGAGCGTGAGTTTTTGCAAAAACGTGGTAACATAAAGACTTCATTGCTTCAATATACAAGATTATTGTATGTAATAAGAGCATGGCTTCAGAATTTTGTCATGAAAAGTCTTATGAATGGAATAAAATAATTTTAAAGCTATTTTCCCCTGACATGAGATGCTATCTATTGACTAAAAATGTTAATATGTGATTTACAACAGACATTTATTATTCAATAGGGCCGTGAGACTATATTTTGTTATATACACCGCTTTCTATTTTTATTAAATATGCTTAAAACTATTAATCGCCCAAAGTAATTTTGTAATATAACACGTAATGGTGTTCTTGCAAATTTTAAATATTTGTTTTCTTTGCAAAATTAATTGGTCAGAGCTTACCGGAACCCGAAGTCCTCAAAAGTATGCGATTTTCAAATCCGAGTCTACAATCTCTTCATTTATAATTACAAGAAAAATGTAAATTGACTATGTGAAGCTTGTGCATTATCAAATAATTCATAGTATTTATCGTGTAATATGCAGGTATGTATTACAATTGTTGCAAAAAAGTACAGTTTAAAAAAATTGCTACAGAAAGGTAGAGGTTAAAGGCAAACCGATTATAAACAAACCTTTAAGGTAGAGTTTCGTAAAACTCATTAAATGATACGAAGATATAAAAAAAAAATAAACCGTAATTAATAATATAGTGAATAGAGTGACATTAGCTTGAAAATTAATAGGAAACAATGTAAATTTATGAATGTGCAATATGTCTAAAATAATTATTTTTTAAAATTGATTCATTACATAAGGACAAAGGGCTACATTTTGGAAAAAGACCATTTTTTACTTTCGGGAATTATAATAGCTTCTTATCTAATTTAGAATTTGAAAGTTAAATATAATTACTCAGTACATACCTGATTAATCGTAAGTCTGAGCGAATACAGAGCAGTTCTTGTTAGTTGCATCTCGACACCTAACTTCACGCGCCAGTTTGCGCCCTGAAAGAAAAGAAAAAATTTTGTTAGAAAGATTCCAATTTTGGTAACAAACAAAAAATAAAATATAATTTTAAATCAGTTCAAGCCAACCAATTATATTATTATCTTCATTTCTTTACAAAATCTTTTAGTCAAAGACTTATTCAATACACCATCATAGCTTTTGCGCCGAAACAATAATATTGTTTGTCATCAAACAATTATAAACAGTTTAATGTTGCAAGTCTTGCTGTCTAAATTTTTCTGTTGTTTTTTAAACTCTAATAGGATGCGCATTACTTTTTATTTTATCATTAAATATAAAGTACATATGTCGCAATGTTTTCAATGAAAAAATAATTAACAAACTGCAAAGTAGCGTCTTTTCTTAAAAATAGAACTTTAGCAGATGCAATCTTTGAATTTCTAGCGGCTGCTCAAAATTATGAAACTGAACAGTTTTCATATTTACGTAACACGAAAAGCTTATACACAAAACTAAAAAGTTTTGGCGTCTAAACTATTTAAAACCTTTATTCATTTATAAAATCAAGAAAAATATACTGATTGTCAATTGTCATTAATTTGGTAACAGATGCTGAAGCGTACTTGAGAAAAAATAGCTCGAGTTAAAATTGTTTACTTAAAAATAGTTACTTGAATTTTTGTGATTTTACTTTTGTTGTGGACAAAAGCTGCGTTTCCAATTCAATCCTAATGATCAAGAGCTTTTACATTATTCCTTAAAAATTTGTTAATTAAAATATTAATTATATTACATCTAAATTGTTTGAAAATATAACTTAAACAAATAGAGTTGCAAGAGACCTTTGAAGGATTAAAATCTGCACTCGATCATAAGGATTAAGTAAGAAAAGCATATTTTTTCTACAACTTAAACTAAAACACAAAAATCTAAATAACTTTTGTTTAATAAAAAATGTTAACCAAAATAACTGTTATTTTAATTAAGCTTAGATTTTTCTTTCAAAATTCCTAGCAATTAACTAATGGAGCTTTTTTTGTCGATTTTATACCTAATTCACTGTACCGTTTTAACGACATTCGCTGGGATTTAAAAATAAACGTTACCAGTATGCAAAGAAAGTTTGAAATCCGCACTAGAGAAAATTCTTGTCGCTCTTTAAGGACAAACTCTGGTAGACTGATATTCAGAGGCGCTTTGCGACAGGGTCAAGCTAATTCAGTGTTCTGTGGCAATTTGCCATTGGTGGGGTAGCAAAAGCTTCACACAATCTCAGCCGGTCATAAACAAACTTTCAGAATGAATGAACTTTGTAGCAACAATTTTGAGTCCGTTAATTAGCTCTTTAGAGAATACTTTGTAAAAGGATTTTATACTAATTTTCTTCCCCATCCTTAATAAAATCAAACGTTTGTTTTTTTTAATATGGGAAATATGAATGACATCAAAGATCTGGTAAATTCCAGTTTTCCTTCTAGCCATCGCTCTGCGATTCACAATCGTTGTGACGTACAAACCGTATTTCTTTAATCTAATTTTTTTCCTGCTGTGTGCAATGCCTGAAGTGCAATAGAAATATTAACGAAAGATCACGAATAAGATACTGTTACTTTCTGACCTTAAATTAAGATCGTAATGGAATTTTATCATAAAGAGTATCAAGAAAGCAACTGATTTTATAAGTCTCTTTTAAGAAAGCATTGTACATGGGTACTTGAAGATTTATTTTAAGTAAAATTTCTGCATAAAAAATAAATTATAAAAAAAGATATCATTTTCCTCAAAATCTTTAGAGAAAATTAGTAAGAGAAATATGTAAGATGTTTATGCCAAAATTTAGATTGAATCCTACGTCTTGATTGAAAGTAGAAATTTGTTTCTGAAAAACTATAAAATGAAGTCCTTAAAAAGTGATAGAGATATATAATAGAAGGAAATAGTTTTGCAAATGAAAGTTGCGGAATATTCGGTATCGACATAAATGCTGGTTCTCAAAGCGCATGTGTGGTTAGACGGATTGCAATAAAGGCTTTAGAATTAAATATCTCCATGTGCAATGTGCATATATACAAAAGATAACAAAGTCAAAGGCACTGTCTCAGTTTTACAAGATTAGTTCACATAAATTCATAAAATAAATCGATTTTCAATTATGATTCTGATTTTACAAGTTTAATTGCTAAAACAAATAATTGTGTTTGATCCGAAATCACAAATATATTTGAAAAAAATATAATTCTCTGAGTTATAATTAAATGAGAGAGAAATGATCGAATTGCTCGAAAACTTTACCAGTATATTTTTTAACAAAGACTGTGTCATAAGAAAATTGAATGCAACATTGAACTTGCTTCTTTATTTATAGGCAAGGCTTAATATATTGTCATTGAATTTTAATATGAATATGCGATACAGATAGCACATTGAGATGCAAAAATAGTAGGTTAATACAGTATCAACTGCATCAAGACATAAGATGCTAAATAATAATTTTTTAAATATAGAAAATCCTTTTATTTATACACACATTAGGTTTAGACATTTGGGTGCATCCATAAACTACGTTTTCAATTTGCAGGAGGTATAGGGGTTCACACGGGTTCTTCACTTATAAGCGAATTCAATTCATACAACCCCACAAGAAACATAAACTACTTTTGGTTGAAAAATGTACTATGTATTACATTTTTGGTTCGATATGCATCGCTTTTGTTTAAGAATTCTCGTATTTGGTTGAAAATTTTATTATTTCATTGTCTTTAATTTTGTAGCAGATGCTGAAGCATACTTGAGAAAAAGTAGCTTCGGTTAAAATTGTATAATAAAAATAGTTAGTTGAATTTTTGTGCTTTTATTTTCATTGTGGACAAAAGCTGCGTTTCTTATTCAATCCAAATGACTAAAAGCTTCTTTTTAATTATTTTTCGTTGTCAGAAATTCAGCTACTTGGTTTAAAACTCAACTACGTATTCAAAAATTCATCTCTTTTGTTGAAAATTCATTTTTCTTTTAAGTTGACAATTTTTTTTTTGCTAAGAAAGTAACTATTCCAATTTCGGTTAAAAACTGAAATCTCTTTGGATTAAAAATGCAACCTTTTGGGTATGTGTAGCCTGCTTTATTTGACGATTAAGCAATTTGGTAGAAAATTAAACTATTCGGTTGAAAATTAACTTTTTTAAATAAACTACTTGTATGACACTTTAACTTTTTGGTAGAAAGTTAAACTATTCGGTTGAAAATTAACTTTTTTTAAATAAACTATTCTTATAACACATTAAATTTTTGGTAGAAACCTAATTTTTTGTTCAAAATCATATCATCGGATTGAAAATTGAGCCGCTTTGTAGAATATTAATTTTCTAAAATCAAACTATTTGGTTAATATTTCTTTTTAATATTCCGGGTTAAAAACATAATCTTTTTGGTTAAACTCCTCTGTCGAAAATTAATTTTTTAAGATTCATATTTTTATTTGAAAATTCATCTCTTATGTTGAAAATGTAACTATTTCGTTAAAAATACGATTTCTTGTTTGGCTGATACTTAATGTTCTTAAAAATTCGTGTAATTTCTTAAAAATTCGTCTTTTTTGTCAAAAATTAATTGTCTTGGATGCGAATACATCCTTTTTGAGTCAAAATGCAAATATTTGGATCTATATTAATAGAGTTTGGTTAAGGATTAAAAAATTTAGCAGAAAATTAAACTATACTGTTTGAAAATGAATATTTTTCTTAAAAAATAATATTTACGGGTTGAAAATTGAACCGTTTTGTAGAAAATTCGCACTTTTTGTTTTAAAATACAACTATCTGGTTCGAAGTTAAAATCATTCTGTTGAACATTTATTTGCTACCATTTAAATTTTAGTTAAAAATTCTCTTTTTTGGTTAAGAATAAATTTTTTTCACCTTTTTTAAATCTCAAAATTCATATATTTAATTAAAAATTCGTATTTTTTGCTCGAAAATTAATGTTTGTGGTTAATATTTTATACCTTTTGATTCCAAAATTATCTGGTGTGATTGATGATTCAAAAATTTGGTAGAATTTAAACAATTCCATTGAAAATTACGTTTTTTGTTCAAAATTCATACTTTTTGTTTAAATTTAACTATTTGGTTGAAAATTAAACTAATATGACGGAATATCATTTTTTTGTAAAAATGCAACTGTTTGGTTCTAAATTAATGTAGTTTGGTTCGACAAATTAACAATTTGGTAGAAGATTAAACTATTCGGTTGAAACTGAACTATTTTGTTAAAAATTAAATTAAATTTTTCTTTATTCTTTTTTTATACTGCTAGGGAACTACCCAGCTGTTTCGAGATCAGTTATATTTTTTCCTTTTTTATTTATTTATCTCTAATGAGCACAAAAGCAGCTAGCTTGAAAACATAATTTTGAATTATGAATGTTTTTCATGTTCTGTTCCCATAAACTTTGTTCATAAGAACGTAGATTTAATTTCGATCTTAAATACAAAATTTTAAATAGTGACGCTAAACTCATGATTCGTACTAATCTGAAGGGTTGACTTATGAATTTTTAAGGAGTTCTTTGAATTGAGGCCAAATAATTTTTACCTCGATTTCTTTGAAAATCTTTCTTTTCTTCTTTGGAAAATGTAATAATCTAAATAGACTAGTTCAAAATTAACCAAACATCTTTTTTAGCTAACACTTAAATACTGGGTTGCAAGCTGAACTATTTTCTTAGAAATGCTTATTTTTTTATGAAAATTCAATTTTTTTTGTTAAAAGTTAATTTCTTTTTATCTTAAAATGCACTGAAGTCAACTAGAAAAATTGTGGTGTCAAGAGAATAGGAATTTATATATTTTTAAAGTCTTATATTCAATTTAGCTGTTGCACTTACCAGTTGATTAACGTAAATAGTTATACCTATATTCATATCCCGAGAAATGCGTCGTAGTAAACACGTGGTATACCAAAATATCTTTCCTCTGGCGCCTCAGAATGATTCAACGTTTGGCGAATAGTTCAAAGCGTATAGGCTTTTAGAGTTCATTAGCTTAGATGCTTGGTAATCTATTAATTATTATAGCGCAAAGTGCAAAATCCTTATTGATAGCTCTTAATAAATGACGTAGCTAGACAGGATTTGGATTATATACAATCATATCAAGACGTAAACGGAGTTACTTTTCAGAAACATTGACGTCTTTGATGAGCTCGACAACATACGATAAATCAACATTTTTCATATTAGTAAATAATTAAAGTCTGGCACGTTTAAATCAAGAAATTTCTTCATCGAAGAAAGAAACGAACTCGCACTTTTGTAGAAAAAATACAGTCAATTGGAAACATTAGAGATTTTAAAATGCAGAGTTTTGATGTTTTTTTTTCAAATTATAAGTCATATACGCAGTGGGAAATACATTGCATTTTCAAAAGAATAGTTAAATTTTTAACATAAAAATACGAACTTAACGAAATAGTAAAGTTTTAAAGACAAAAAGACGAAATTTTTCGAAGATAGTGGAGTTTAAAAAAAAAACAAATTATTTTTTAAACAAGAAAAAGACATTTTCAATCAAGAAGAATGACTTTTCTACCCAAAAATGATAAATTTTTAATCTAAAAGGATGAACTTTCAACGACATAGTTCAATTTTCGAATGGAAATGACTAATTTAACAAAATGGTTCAATTTAAAAATAATAATTATATTTTTAACGAAATAGTTAAATTTATAAATCAATGGTCGAATTTTCAAACAAAAAAGAATAAAATTCCAACGCATATTTAAATTTTCAAGACAAAAAGACCATTTTTTCAGAAGACAGTTGAATTTTCATCAAAAAAGTTCATTTTTAACCAAAATACTTAAATTATTCTTAAACAAAAAGTTGCAGTTCTAAGAAAAAAGTATCATTTTTTAGCCAAAAAGATGATTTTTCAAGAAAACATATGAATTTTCTATACAAAATAGTTGGTTTTTCAAGCAAAAAGTTGAATTTCAACAAATAGGAATAATTTTCTACCTAAAAAGACCAGTTTTTAATGTAATACATCACATCCTAGCTAATAGTTGAATTTCAACAAATAAGAATAATTTTCTAACTAAAAAGACCAGTTTTTAATATAATACATGACCCTCCTAGCAAATAGTTGAATTGTCAACTTACACAATATACAGCATAAAGTATCAACCAAAAATATAATTTATATATTTTCAGATAAAACCTCTGATATAAAAATAACTTTGAAAAAAAAAGAATTTTCAACAAAAAGATAAATTTTTGACTGAGACGATTAGTGCTCTATGAATAAAGACTAATAAAAACTTAACCAATATACATGATAAAGTTTTAAGGGCATTTGGTTTTTTATGTTACAATTCTCTCCCATAATTATTCTAGAATGACATTCTTCGGAATGACAGAGAGTTGAAAAACGACCCTAACATCAAAATAATGCACATGCATACAATATTTATTTAGTACATTACATTTTTTTTGTTATTATCTCTCAAAAAAGAGTCGAGGGACGTCCATTATGATATTTTATAGCATCTCCGAATACAGTTTTAAACATTTTTCATTTTTGTGGAAAAAAATCAGGGCGAACAGTATGCCCTTAACCAAACAATGAATAGTTCAATTTTGAGATAAGAAAAATTTGGATAAAATATAATTTTAAACAAAGTTTTTAAATTTTGAAACAATAAAATTTATTTTCCACGAAAAAAATGAATACTCTACCAAAAAGACAAATTTCGGAAAAATACTTGAATTAAAAAAAAAACTTAATTTTAAAGCCAAAAAGATGAATTATCTACAAAAGAGTTGAATTTTCAACCAAATTTTCGAATTCTCAAGCCAAAAAGAGTAATTTTCTACAAAACAGTAGTTTTAATGTAAAATTTAATTTAAAAGCAAATAGTAGAATTTTCAACTATAATTATTAATTATTTAACAAAAAAATTTAATTTTTTTAAAAAGTACTTTAATTGAATTTACAACCAAAAAAGATAAATTCTCCATTAAGCATGTATCATGTGTAATTTCAATTAAGCAATTGTATATTTAACCATAACGGGTCTATTTTTAAAGTAACATTCAATTTCTACCAAGAAAAACGAACTTTCAAGAAAATACATGAATTTTCAACCAAAAAGTTGATTTTTCAACTGAAAGATTTTTTTAAACCAAAGAGTTAAATTTTTAACTGAAAAAGGAAAATCTTAAACCGAAAACGGAATAGTGTAGTTGTCAGTTTAAAAAAATTATTTTCAACCAAACGAGATGAATTCCACACCAATAATAATATAGTTGGATTGAGTTTAAGTTCTAAATAAACTGGCAACGTAGTTTATGAAAGTACCGCTAGCTCACTTTTTCTTTCAGGATTGCACAACGCATATATAAATGACATCAGGGTTTCGTTCTTTTCTTCTAGAAATTTAAAATAAACTATTATACTTCATGGTCGGTCTTTATCGTAATCATTTACTTATTGTGTTTTCCCCAGACTTCCTCTGTATAGCGCAGTGTACAGTTTCTTCGAAGTCTATTTTACTTTTAACTTTTTATTTATTTCGAAGGCTTGAATTGAATAAACCGATACAAATTTTAAAAAAAGGAGAAAAAAAATGTAAACGTTAGATATATGACTGGGAAATTTTTACTATAAGATTTCAATAACCTGCTTGGAAATTTTAAGACGAAGTTAAGAATAAATTCATTAATGCACAAAGCAATTCTAGAAAACTAAATTAGTGTCAAAATATGCATTTGCTTCATAAAAAAAATCACCTTGATTTATCTCTGAAGATAATTTTCACTGCTCAAATTTTTTTTAGAACTTTAATAGAAACTTACGGAATTCATAAAAAATTATTTAAACATAACCTCAGTTTCTTGGTGGAAAAACAGTCATCTGAGGTTTTCACTTAGATAAGCTCAGTTTGTAAAATTAAATGTTTTAAACTACTTTAAAATAAGGAACCCATATAATAAAGTATATTATACAATGTCATGATCAAAAATTTTTTTCTAAAATTTGAGTGGGGAGCAAATGGAAACTCGAAATAGATTTCTGTCAAATGATCTCAGCTGACACTCTAAAGTTCAGACACAAATGAAAAAATATTACACAAGGTCAAAAATAGACAATAAGAGTACTAGAAAATATACAGGAAGAATCCAAAATATTTAAGTGAACAAAGAATACGTATAATTATATGGTTTGCTTTCTCTTTCAAAAAAAAAAAAATAAAGAGAACTCACCTTGTTCTGAACCTCAGTAAACCATGTAACACAAAATTACTTCAAAAAATTATGAATCACATAAATCACCCAAAATTAATAAAAATACCTATTTTTTCACCACGAATAAAGTAAAATTCGCGGGGGGTAACGACATAAAGGTTCGTTCAGCCTCTGATTTCAAGGGCGTACCGGTTAATTCACGTTACGTAAGGTCGTGAAATTCTTCATTATTTTGCCAAAAACCTTCAAAACTTTCACAGAAATCAAAAAGTTTTTTCAAGATAAAATCAAACACTGACCTCTTGCTTAAAATGAGTTGATGAAAGGCAGCAAGAAGTGGCTCGAAACCCTCGTGGCCAGTCGTTTCTTCTCTGCTTTTCGAGAACACGTTTTGTCGAGAACCATTGATGGAGGAAAAGGCAGAATAAGCGCCATCTGGTCTTGAAATGAAAGGAAGAGATAGTGAGGTTAAGTCGATATGCGAGCAAGGTATTTGAAATTAGCATTTTATTTTTAATTTTAGTTCTTTTTAGAACTCATACAGTTTTATTTCTTTAAAAAAATACATTTAATTTTGCAAATAATATTTCCAAGATTTTTTCTTATCCGATAAATATTTCCGTGATAAGATAAAGCTCATCTCTGGATAAAGAGAAAAGCTGATAATGAATGTGTAATTTTTGTCATGCATGGTAGATGGTACCAAAGACATTATAAGCCTAGATGCGGCACGAGGCGTCAGAGTGGGGGAACGATATATATAGACAAAGGTTTTTCTGCTATAAGCAGCT
>JAAAKG020198937.1:0-23776 GCA_010014905.2 Druon quercuslanigerum | reverse complement strand
GCTGCTCGTGGGAACAAAAATGGATCACGCAAAACCTAATGAACAAGAAGAAGGAGAAAGGGAGGTGGCGGAGAGGGAAGAGGGGTTGGGTCCTAACGTGTCTAGCATAACCCTTACATCCCAATCTGTCTCTCCAGCAAGGTAAACTCAGGCGGCGGCTGTTCCCGCAGCCCTTCCAGGAGCTGTGGGATTAACGATCCCTCTGAGTGAGGCCATGGAAACGGGAGCGACCAATCAGTTCCCCAATAAAAAACGCCTCAACGGTTGCCAAAAAAGGAGACTGAAGAGGCAAGTGCAGCGGGCTAGTATAGCAGCTGCGGTATCTGGCACACCGGCAACTACAGTGCCGATAACCATCACCCTCTGGACCGGTAGTTTTACAGACAATATCAAGGACTGGAGAGTCTCTGATGAACCCACTTTCTCAGATCACTTACAAATAGAGTTCGACTTGAAATCCATTGTGCCCGTTTCTGGCCTTAAATGGGTCAGAAATCCAAGAAGAACGGACTGGGTTCAGTTTTCCACGGAACTAAGAAGTGCACTTTCAGAGGTGCACAGGTCAATTAGCGACGCGGGCGCCCTAGAGATGGCGGCCGAGATTTTCACGAAAGCCATAAAATCTACTTATGAAAGTGGCTGTCGACTACCAAAAGTCCGGAAGGCTGGGGAGACCCACTGGGAGAATAGGAAACTCAAAGAGCTTCGCAGGGAAACCAGAGAGAGGTTTAGACGTGCCAGTACTGGCAAGTCGTGGGACCTTTGGACCTCATTCAGGACAATGAGGGATGAATATACGAGTGCAATACGTAGGGCAAAGCATGAAAGCTGGACCAACTTTTGCACAGATATCGAGAAAGGAGCAGAGGCGGTTAGACTGGATAAGCTGCTTACGGGACACTCAGAGTCTGACGGGGACACCTTGACTTATCTGATCGAGGCACATTTTCCGGGCTTTACAAAGTAAGGAGAAGAGGGGAGAACACTTCTGAGGCAATTAAAGTCGCCTGTCGCCCAACTGGGCCCGAATCGAAGGCTAGCCAACGAGATTGTTACCCCTGCAAGGGTCAGGTAGGGCCTGAAGTCCTTCAGTCCTTTTAAGTCTCCGGGTGCGGATGGTATATATCAGGTCTTCTTACGAAAGGCTGGTGAAATCATCATAGGGCCGATTGTGACTTGCTAGGGCTAGTCTGACTTTGGGTTATGTTCCGGCGGCATTAAGAAGTGCAAGAGTCGTTTTTATTCTAAAAGCAGGCAAGATTGGGCATACTTCACCCAAGGATTTCCGTCCCATTAGCCTTACGTCTTTTCTTCTAAAAACTGTGCAAAGACTTGTGGATAGATATATCCGCGATAAGGTCTTGTCAAGTAGGCCACTTCACAAGCATCAACACGCCTATAGGGCTGGTCACTCGACAAAGACGGCTCTAAGAACAGCAGTTAACCTAATCGAAGGACACCTGAAGCTGAAGGGCCTTGCGATTGGAACCTTTATCGCCATTAAAGGAGCCTTTAACTACACCTCGGGAGAGGTGATAAGGGCAGCCATAATCTCACATGGAGTGCCCATGGCAGTTGTAGAATGGACCTGGCACATGTTGGCCAATAGGAACCTAACTACAACTAAGGGTGATACCACTTTATGTGGAACCGTTGTTTCGGGATGTCCGCAGGGAGGTGTTTTATCAACCCTGCTGTGGTGCCTGGTTGTAGATGAACTCCTTTATCTGCTCACGAGTCAAGGCCACCACGTTATAGGCTATGCGGACAATATATTGGTTATCGTTCGAGATTATCATCTGGATGCGCTCCTCGGAGTAATGCAGCAAGCACTAAAAATAGTAGATTCTTGGTGCAAGAAGACTGGACTGTCAGTCAATTCAAGCAAGACGGACGCAGTTGTATTCATCAGAAGGTATAAGTAGAGAACCACGAGTACACTGATACTGGCAGGACAAAAACTTCAAATCAAAGGACAAGCCAAATATCTAGGAATTATACTAAACAAAAAGCTGTCATGGAACGAACACCTGGAACACAAGTGAAGGCTCGACTTCAAAGGATCAGGGGACTGATTCTTAGAGGCATCAAGTGTGCCTCGAAGTCGAAACCAAAAATGGCTGTGGGGGCACTTACAGGTTTGGAGCCCCTTCATCTCACTATCAAGGTCGTGGGTGCGAAAGCGGCCTGGAGATTAAATATGGCAAATGATAGCAGTATCTAGTCAACAGTGCGGATACCAACCGATATTGCGAGGAGGCCGATACTGAGCATGCTTAGGGACAAAATGGCCACTCGTCTTTATTTCTTTGACAAGAAGTACCGTATTAGCCTATTTACAAGAGTGGCATGGCTTAACGGTGAGGCACACCTGCCTAGTGATGGAGACAACTGTTTCACAGATGGCTCCAGGAACAGGGAGAACGCAGGAGCCGGTGTATATCGTAGAAGGAACGGAATGGGTTTCACAATTGCGATGGGGTCCTATTCCACAGTTCTACAATCTGAGATTATGGCCATACTACAGTGCGCCTATAAGGAACGGAAGTATGGCGGTAAAAGAAACGTTCGTATCCGTTTAGATAGCAGGGCTGCTGTCATGGCCCTGAAGGGAACAACGACCACGTCACTACTAGTATGGGAGTGCTTTCAGGCACTGTATAGGCTAGCGACAGACAACCGAGTCACTCTTCTTTGGATCCCTGGACACAGTGAAATCAAGGGCAAGAAGATTTCCAGTAGGTTAGTTACTGAAGATATTAACAGTTGGCTGACCATGGAATATCAAAACGAGTGGAGGCTGCAGACAGGCTAAAACACTCCTAGGCTCAAAGCTAAACCCCCACCGAGCGAAGGAATTACTCATGTTAGGGAGGAAGGACATCAAAATCCTAACAGAAATGTTTATAGGACACGGAAACCTCCGGTACCACAGACATAAGATAGGGCTTGAAGAAAGTCCACTCTGTCGACTGTGCGGAGAGGATAGTGAGACATCTACTCATATCCTCTGTCACTGCCCTGCGGTTGCGGGGAAACGTGTAATACTGACAGGCAGTATCTGCATCAATGAGTATAAACATAGGCCAACAGCGCGGCAGCGGCCCTCTCCCTTCAAAAAGGGCTATGGAGTCACGCTTGAGGCTTAGAAGGGGACGCAACGGGTTTTCCCAGGCGTCAGGGGCTGTAACGGTCTCAACCCAGAATATTAATAATTGAAAAATAATTGAATAAAAAATCTCAGAAAGATTTCAAATATTTCCTAAAGATTTCGGATAGACTTACAAGATTTCACAAAGAGATCAATGATTTTCTGAAGATTTGAAGCATTAAAAGAATATTTGCAAATATTTGTAAACTATTTAAAATATTGCGCAAAGATTTCGCAACGATTTGAAAGATTTTACAAAGAAATCAATGATATCTAAAGATTTCAATAATTTCATTAATTTTTCAGATATATTTCGAAGATTTAAAAAGATTTCAAATATTGTAAAAAGATTTGAACATATATAAATAAATAAAGAAACATAAAATAATTTTTTTCTGCATTAAGTTTATAAGAATCTTTTACAAATTTTTTAATTTAGAATGAATGCCAAAATTGTCAACAAAGATCCGGAAAGATTTTAGAACGTTCTTAGAAATAATCTGAGTCTGTTTAAACCACTACAAGTTTCGGGCTCAACCAAATTTTCTTATAGTTTTGAAAAATTCTGTAAATAATTAAAATGTATTCAAAATTTTCTAGATAAGTTTAAGCAATTTTTGATATCTTCAAAAACTTTCATAAATTTTTTTCAGTAAACTTAGGAGAAGTATATTTATATAACCTTTAAAAAACAACTATTTTATCGTTTTAAATTACTAATTGCAACCTATTCTCCCAAAAAATAAAATATTCAAAACATCACAATTCTGTAGGTAAAATTCCCGATACATGATAATTTTTGAATGATTCAATTCCCGATCATGAAAAACAAAAAAAACTTTTATATTATAAAACAAAAAATAATAAATAATAAATTTTCAATTTATTTAATGAAAATATTTTTTATTTATAGTATTATTCTACATTTGATTATTTATTCATTATATTAACACAATTTTGTAACGAAAATAGTCTTTTTTTATGAAACATCATATTTTTAGAAAACCAAGGTGATGTAATTTTTGATGGCCTACTTTTATCATTTCGTTATTTCTTATTACTTAAAATTATTCCATACAAGTCCTTTATAATCATTAATATTATAATGATATTTATTATAATTTACTCCACAACTTTTTCATTTAACCAAAAAAGATCAATTTTCAACCAAAAGTTTTATACTTAAATTTTCGTTCAAAACGAATTTTTAATTAAAATTATAAATTATTAACGGAGAAAATTAATACGTATCAAATATTATTTAATTTTGATGCAGGCATTAACAATTTTTTAACGGAAAAACAACTTTTTTAGCAAAGTATATTTATTTTTACCAACAATTTTGTTTTGCAACAAAAAATGATATTTCATAAAAATTGAGAAATCTTTAGTTGAACTTTTAACTTTCTAAATCATCTCTTTGACTGAACAATAATTTCTTTAATTAAAATTTTTAATACTTTAAATAAATATTTTTAAATTATTTCTTTTGCTTTAAATATTATATTTTTTGTTGAAAATTCAACTATTTCTTTAAAAATTATTCTGTTTTTATTTGCATAAAATTTCATACGAACTATTAAAATTTTAAGCGAAATGACGAATTTTCTAAAAAAGAGACGAAATTTCAACAAAATCATAAAATTAAGAACAAAAAAAGATGCAATATCAACTGAAAATATAGTAGTAGACTTTTCAACCGAAGAAGTATAATTTTGAAAGAAAAATGAAAAGTTACTTTGTCAGTTCAAAAATTGAATTTTTGGCCCAACAGTGGATTTTTTAAAATAAAAATATAAATTTATTTAAGATGAACGGAGTAGTAACATTTTCAGTTAAAACAATTGATATTCCAACAACAAAAATTATTTTAAGCAGAAAAATAATAATTTAAGTTTCAGCTAACAAAATTAAGGTAAATAAATATATTTTTAAATATGCTGCAACAAACTTTAACAAAATAGAATATTTTTGAATTTTTATAGCATATCTTTTCCAACAAAATTTTTTTTCACGAAAAATATTTTTTTTTTATTCAGACCAAGGAAATTGCAAGGGAATGCAAAATAATCAAACGCAATTTGCATTTTTTCATATCTCTTGATTTTATTACTGACTTGTATTCACACTTTTTGGAAAACTATATTAGAAAAATATATTTTTATCATCTGCAGCCGAATTTTGTTTCACCGTGTTCGCATTGGCTTACACTTTTGACCAAGGGAGAGGAAAACTGCAGAAAACCTTTCCTGCACGTAGCCGGTTACCGAAGTTTCTTATAATTGAGATTTATTCATTCAAAGAATTGAAAAAATTTTATGTAAGTCAGTGAAAATAATTTTGTTTTGCATGCTAGAGGGCAACGACCCTCCCCCTCCCCCATCTTACTTCAAATGCGAAAAAAGAAATTCCACAATTTTTTTTTATTCTAAGAGGTGCGGGTTTTGAGTGTGGGGACCTGTAGAGAATTATCCGACGAAAAATTTCATGATTCAGACATATGGGTTTGACACCCCTACGATTACCCGAAAACTACCCTTAAAATAAAAAATGTCAATTCTTCATTAAATTGACCTTTTGAACCCTTTTTTCTCATTTTTTAATTAATGTTATTATTATTCATCTAGTAGAATATTTATTATTATTGATTAATTAATATTTATAATTATTTAAACAAATGGAATTTGTTTAAATAATTTTTTTTTAAATTTGCTTTTCACCTACAAATCATTACTATTGCTCTAGTGTAATATTTATTAACATTAGCTCGTTAATTTTCAATTGTTTAAACAAATTAAATTTGCTGTTTTTATCTTTTTAAAGTTTTTTATAAGGATTAGGACTATTGGTGTAGCGAAATATTTATTAACATTATTTAATTTATTTTTAATTATTTACGCAAATCCCATTTGTGTAAAAAATGTTGTTTGGCTGGGTATCGACACTACACATATCGAATCTACAAATTGTGCAAGTCTACACATTGCATGCAGACATTAAATGAAGATGCTCAACTCTACAAATTTAAGTTACCACATTCGAAATTGTTCTTTAAAAATTAATATTTTGAAAAGCAATTCATATAAATAAATTTCAATGCGAGTTTAAAGTTTTTCAGGCCAATTAGAAAAATATATCTGCACTAAATGACAAAGAGTATACAATGTGCAACAATTGTTGTTATACCGAGATATTTGTTTGTAAAAAGGTTCGCAAAAAAAATCCAACACAAAAAAAAATACTTTTAATATATTCGACATTAAACGTCGTAAGTCTGACGTTTTCTTTTTATTTATGGTAGCCTAAACAAGCATCCAGAGGTAGCTTGTAAATTTTATCCTATTGCCTTAAACAAAATTACTTTATTTCAAATTTTTGCACTTTTTTTTTCTTCAAAATAGTTTTAAAAGAAAGTTAAGATTTTTTCCTATAAGACTTTCAATTTTCAGAGTGTCAAATTAATAATTATTTGAGTAACGGAACGATATGTAAACAAGATGCCATGAAAGGGCGGTTGGCGCACGATCTTCCCTAGTGCACTTACGCCGAGGATCTTTGTGTAACGCTTTAGTGCCAGTTTTTTATGTTAAGTAATATTATATCGTAATATTATGTGTCTTTCTGTTCGATTTTTGGGCGATAATTTCAACAGTTTTTTTCTTTGCAGGCCTATTTTGCGGTTACTGTTTTTTTGCCATTCGAGAAGATGTCGTATTGCTCAGAGGACGAAAACTTCTTGAGTTGAAGTTTTCCATCCTGAATGGGAATGAAAGCGTGGTACTGCAATGTACCTGGTATCGAAACAGCTTTGTCAATTCTGGCTTTCAGTAGCTCGGTGGCTGAGGCATGATTTTCTTTACTGCTGAAAAAAATTTCGGTTTCCTTACAGTTACTCTTTGCCCACTGAAAGAAACCATGGGAAGTGAGTTTGAACATTGTGAGCTTGAACGTGTTGCTTGTCTCTTTATATTTGCTCCAATACCATCCCATGCACCCTTACCATGAGATGTACCATGGAAGTGCCATTCAGCTTGGATACCAAAATCTTCTTCATAGGTTCGAAGATTAGCGAAGCTACTCTTATTTTTAAAATGTTTTCCTGCACCATCAGTGAAATAGTAGATTTTCTTTGGCCTGAAATGACTTTTCAAGTAATGTACTATTATCTTCTGATACTCGTGAACAGCCACGGTGTCATGAGCTAAGTTATCAGATATGATTGCGATACTTACGTACTTGAGCTCTCAATCTTTTTTATAATAAATTACCCAAGTGAATATTGTAGCTTGGTCGTTATTCCAGTGGGATGATGAGTTTTTAATTTCAACAGCCTTTCACAAAAATCATCTAGCAATTCATCATTATCCATTACCAGAGTCGGTCTGTAACAAAATTTCAAATCTCACTTCATTAATACAATGTTCCTCAAAAGCGTTTGTGATGTTATTTTTGAAGTTTGCAGTGCCTAGACAGTTTTCACACTCTCCTAAATAACAGGAACTTGAAAAGGACATACAGTGGTTGTCGCATTAATCGCATAAAGCAATTTGAGATACCTGGGGCCTTAAGGCCTATACTCCCGATGTTAAATCCACGCCCGATCGCTCGGGAGAATGCGTACAAATCTCCTACCAGCTCTTCCGTTCGCCAGGAAACGGCAATAGAAAAATTGTTCGCCGTTTCGCAAGGCTACGCGTATGAACGCCCTCAATACGAGGCTCGTTCAAACAATTCTTCTCGACTGGCCATTTTTCCATTACGTCTGCGTGCTTTGCGTCACTCCGCAGGCACTTCGACCTTTGGGCCATTCCGAGTGTGACACAGTCACGGTAACGCACTAAAACCTTAATCCAATTCGGCCAGCTCTCCCTTCATCCAAAGGACTAGGGTACAACTGTTGTCCATTTAACACGAACGTGGACGTACGGACTCGGTCCACCCGACAGGTACCGTCCCTAGTAAAACTAGTTTCTTCCCTCGTCGATGATATTTAGTGATATTTATTTCATTCAACATCAACTTTATATTCTCATGATGCACGAAAACGCACGTATTATGAGGGCCACTGCTTTCTGCTAGAACATAATGACGAGGTCTGAGTTTTGTGAATTTTGAAATACTGATCTTCAGGCCAACGTGTTTTGATGAAAATTGAGCATACAACTCGTTGAGATTACACAGTAGTAACCTTTTCTGAACATGAGTACGAGTTCCATCATCATTCTTGATCGACATAAAGTCTTTTATCCCTGGCATTATTCGACTTATGCCATCGCGTTTATAAAAGCCTTTCACTAGAGTTCCAGTTTCAGAAGTCAATGCTCTTCCTTTTTTTGGATTTGGAAGCATAAGAATGCCATGCTCTAAAACTAATTTTCGATATTTCTTGCTTTTCGCTTTGATGTATTGAACACCTGCATCAGTTTTCTACGTCCCTAAGATTTTGGTGCAATCGAGAGAAGTTGAAATTGTTCTTGAAGATCTTTAGAGGAATAGCATTTTTCGATGATTTGATCAAGTACTTCAACACCAGCTTTATGATATTCGTTTTCACACTGCAGTTTGGTGTCTTAGGCATCTAAATCTTTTTCGCTGTCATAAAGCTGATATTCATCATCCTCGGAATTCACTTCATGATCCTCAGTATCTACCTTATCTCTATCAGAAGGCTCTGCAATATCACCAGAGTTCAATAGGGATATTCCCGCTTAGTTGATATCTACATAAACTGCAAATTTGAGCTCCTTCTGGTAGTGTAGGGAATTTCAAACGCAAGTCCTGGGAAACACCAAGGAATTTAGGGTAAAGTTGCCTTATGCCTCACTTTTTAAAAAGGATTAACGCACCTATTCTTCCAAATTATAATCGCTTTTCAGGGGGCAACGTGCAAAGAGTATTTTTTCCAAATTAAAAAAGAGATTTTCAGATAAGACCGACCGAAATCACGATATTTTTAGAAACACAATCATAAGAATAATAGATAAAGGAGAATAAAAATGAGAAAATCTAGAATAAAATAAATTTACGTACAAACCTGTTTCGATAAATTCGATTTCAAATAAAATCTGCGAATAAAATATAAATATTGAATATTGAATGCAATTAAATATAATATTTTCAACATGAATTTAATCATTTAAATGATATGTATGAATTTTTAAACCTAACTAAAGTAATGAAAGTATAGTAAAGCTTAAACATTCAGAAAACTTGTTTACGTTTTTAACTCTTAACTGCTTGACTAGTGCGCCATGTCGCTCGGTGGCAGGATCGCGAAACTGGCTTAAGTAAGAGGACTAAGAAGGTCATACATATCAAATATCAAAATATCTCGAAGCATCTCGAAAAATTTCTTTTGGTAAACTCAGTGATAGCAGAACGCGGAAATATCTGGCATGATCAGTACTGATTCTTATGTACTCTTAGGTTGACGCATGGTATTATATAACTTAAAATACACAGGAATTACTTCTGCGCAAGCCAGAGATACCCGCGTTCTCCCATCACTGATAAATTCAGTTTTCTAGTAACTTCTAATTAGGGGTGGACACAGAAAAATATTTCGGGAAGGGGGGGGGGTGGTCAAAATATTTATGTACAATTACATACATGCAGTACAAGTAATCAGTTTTCGATGCTTTGAACTTTAATTTTAAAACGTTTGCGCACAAATATGGAAGTTTTCAGGTACTCGTGGAGGTGGGTTTAGGGTGCAACAACAATATATCTGAAGCTTAAAATCCTTTATTGCATAATTCTCTACAAGCTCCTGTACTTTCTTGTAACATTTTTTCAAACCCTATTATGAAATGCGGTGGGGGGAAGGATTGTAGCCTTCTAAAAAAAGGTTTTTGAGCCACCCTATTGTTCAAGCTTGTTCAGCTGGATTCGGAATAGCATTGGCATTGCGAAGGCGTTCTGGACTGATCGGTTTGAAGAACAAGTCATTCAGAGGATCATTCGGTAGCAGTGTTATATATGACGTGGCAAATTTGCCCATTACTTTTATTTTAATTTTTCTGGGCCCAAAATTAGGATTTCCATCTTCAATGAAGGGACACAAAATGTACACACCTTCATCTTCTTCGGCATATCCAATGACGAATTTTCCAGTCTCATCAACTGCCACTTTGTGCTGGCCTGGCGATACATGGAAAAATTGAATTTCATTGTTAGGCCTTCGGTAGCGACGAGTGTAAATTTCAAGATTCTGACTTCCCAAGAAATTTCTAAGCATTAATTCTGAAAAAAGAAATTATAAGTAAAATAGTTATTGTATTACCTACTGGAACCTACTAATCGTCGGGAGATTAAAGGGCACTCTCTTTATAGCCTGCTCAGAAGTTCTAGGTAGAACCTGAATAAAACAGCGTCACAGAACTGTTCAGGCCCTCTCCATTTTTCCCGACGAGCGCTTGATCAGAAATAGGAAAATCTATCCAGGGCCCTACTCAACCCCGATCGGAATTTCCACATGGGTACTACCATCACCCAAGAAAAACAGTTCTTGTCTGTGCTAGTACTATGATTCTAAAAAAGATAACTCGTCTGGAAATTGGCTGAGTATGCCTGTTTAGAACCCAGTCAAGCCCCACCAGCGACCCATCAGGGATCGTAAAATATAATACCGTAAGAAAAACTTACCACCAGATTGAGCAAAAATCGTCAAAATTAAAAACAGAATGCCAATCATAAGCCTCATTTTTAAAAATTCAGGAAAATCCACTTACTAAGAACTTTTGTAGTTAAGACATATCTTTGAAACAGTTTTACTTTATATACTTTTCGCTCTTTAATTTAGCGTTATAAATTATTACAAACTTCACCTAGATTTTTTAATAGCGAGAATAAGTTTTCTTTCAATAAACAGTCGGATTTTTAAGAAAAAGATTGCGGGAATATTTTCACTTCAGTGAAATGATAAAGTGATATATGATGGTCAATATTACGCAATAACCAAAAATTCTATCTTAAGTCGTGTGTACTATCAAGCACGCCAAGTAATTCGGTAAAACTAAATATAAAAAAATTTATAGGGAATTTTTTAAATGACCAAGTTTCTAAATTGCGAATTTACTTTATTATCTTATTATTTAAACTAGTGTAAATCTACTTTAATTAAATTTCTGTGATAAGTTTAATTTCTAAGAGCAAAAGCAAATTTGTAAACTAATTAATTTCAAATCGGGAAATTTAAAATCCTGATATTATGGACTAAAAGTAATTAAAAATTAAAATTGATTTCTGAATTTTTCTAAGCGACATGATTAATGAAGCATAAAACTTTAATTGTAAATGACCTATGAGAATTCGAAAATAATTCTATCCCTAACATTGGGCTACCTCATCGGTAGCGGTTACCATAAAAATTAATACACTGTTAAAAATGTTTTAAGGTAAAATTGTATTGAAAGTGTTGTAAATCGTTAAGCTGCCGTCCAGCATTTCAATACATTTATTAGAGCGTTTCAAAGACGAAAGTTTTGAACAAAAAATAATGAAATTATTGAAATTCCAGGAATTCACGGAATTAACCAAATTTAAGGAATTGCTGGATTTCACGAAATTCATAAAATTCACGTAATTTACGGAATTCATGGAAACAAAGGGATTCACGAAATCTATGTAATTCGCGGAATTCATGAAATTCACAGAAGTCACGGAATTTGCAGAATTCATGAAATTCAAGAAATTTACGAAATTTATGAAATTCACAGAGTTCATGGAATATAAGGACTTAAAGAAATTCACGGAATTCATAAAAATTCATAAAACTCGCGAAATTCATGGAGTTCATGGAATGTAAGGAATTCAAGGAATTCTAGGAACTCATGAAATTCATGAAATTCACAGAGTTCATGGAACTCAAGGACTTAAAGGAATTCCCGAAATTCGTGGAATGCGTAAAATTCATGAAATTCGCCACATTCATGGAGTTCATGGAATGAAATAAAATCAAGGAATTTGAGAAATTTTAAGGAATTAATTAATTAATCACGGAATTGACAGAATTCAAGGAATTTATGGTATTCGCAGAAAACGTGAAATGAAGGAATTCACGAAATTAAGGGAATTCGCGAAATGCATGGAATTCGAGGAATTAGCGAAATGTCTGGAATTGACGAATTTTTCTGGATAAGCGGAATTCTTGAAATCGAAGAGATTAACGGAATTGATAGAAGTCACGGAATATGCCTAATTTATAGAATTTGAGGTATTCACAGAATTTAAGATATTCACTGAATTGATGAAATTCATACAATTCAAGAAATTCAAGGATTTCACAGAATTCATGGAATTATTGGAATCCACGGAAATCGTGGAATCCACGGAAATCGTGGAATTCAAGGGATTCACGGAATTCAAGAAATTCACGGTATTCGTAAAGGTCCATGCATTCCATACATTCCGTAAATTCTATGAATTTCATGAATACCGCGCAATCTATCACTTCCGTGATTTCCACGAAATTTATATGCATTGAGTGAATTCCGTGGATTCCATGAATTATCGAATTACATAAACTCTGTTAATTTAATTAATTCCTTAAATTTGTTGAATTTTATAAATTCCTTAAGTTCCGTGAATTCCTTGGATTTCGTAAATTCGTTGAATATACATAATGTCTTTAGAAAAATTAACTACTCCAAACAATGACAAATAATTACATTTCGATCAGAAAATACGAATATGTTTGATATCTTTTTGGGAACATATAATTGTTTGAATAATTTGCATTTGTTTAAAAAATTGAAAATTGTTTACGTGATGGTAATTAAGGGATCGTCCATGTGAAATTTTAATATACTCCAGGATTTGTTTCTAGTGAAGTCTTTAATTTCGGTGTAGAGAAGTTTCACCCATTCCTCTTTGTTGTGTTCTGGTAGTTGAATCCGCAGCAAAGAGAAAATATTTTGCATGCTAATTTTAAACCAATTCTTTCCATTAATTGCCAGTTTAATTTTTAACTTATTAGGCAGACGGTTCTTTTCCAGTTAGCGTACTCGGTGGGGATTTCTTTTTCATCTTTCGGTTCGTGATTTCGCAATCTTTCAGAAAACAATTCGTTACCTACACCTGTCATGGTGTTGTGATTCCATTTATGATTTCCATTTATCTTGAATCGGATGCATTCGCGAAAGTGCGTCAGCTGC
Organism: Druon quercuslanigerum; assembly: GCA_010014905.2. Classification (NCBI taxonomy): domain Eukaryota; kingdom Metazoa; phylum Arthropoda; class Insecta; order Hymenoptera; family Cynipidae; genus Druon; species Druon quercuslanigerum. The sequence goes on along the minus strand of JAAAKG020198937.1, from coordinate 10,471 downwards.
CGTATTTTCCTTCCCTTTTTGTATACGATCGTGTACATGTACGCTTCTAATTGAAATCTCCATCTCATTAATCTGAAAAAGGTCTTTCACATTAAAAAGCCATGTCAAAGCCTGGTGGTCTGTTCGTATCACGAATTCGCGTCCGAGAAGATATTGACGTAGGCGCTTAACCGCCCAAACGATTACTAGAAGTTCTTTTGTGGTAGTGGTGAAGTTTCACTCAGGATCATTCAGTGTTCTTGAGATTTAACAAACTGGGTTTCCCTGTTGAGATAGAATTGCTCCTAGCCCGACGTTGCTTGCATCAGTAGTCAAAGTAAATGTGTCCTGAAAGTCTGGATAACTTAGGACCGGTGTTGAGCAAAGAGCATATTTCAATAACTTAAAACTTGTTTCGCAAATCGATGTCCAGTTGAAGGGTGGATTTTTCTTCGTTAATTCAGTCAGTGGTTTAGCTATTGTAGAAAAGTTTCTTATAAATTTTCGGTAGTACCCGGCTAAGCCTAAGAAGGACATGACTTCTTTTTGTTTCTCGGGTCTTTTGAAATTTTGAACAGCTGATAATTTATAGGGGTTTGGCTTCACTCCATTTTCTGTGATCACATGCCCTAGGTATTCTAGTTCTGGCCGAAGAAATTCACATTTGTCCGGTTGAAGTTTAAGTCCGGTTGCCCGTAAGCGTTCAAATAGGATAACCAGATTTTCATTGTGTTCTTGAAGTGTACTTCCAAAGACAACAATGTTGTCTAGGTAAGTAAAGCATATTTTTCCCATTAGTCCTCTCAATGCTGTATCCATCATTCTTTTAAATGTTGCCCGGTCCCATCAATAGGCGGTTGTAGTGAAAATGTCCCTCATTTGTAGAGAACCCAGTGTATTTTTTTGAGTCCTCATGCATCGGAATTTGGTGAAATCCTGAGCTCAAATCGAAAGTTGCAAAGAATTTGGCTTTTCCTAGTAGGTCCAGGATTTCGTCAATTACCGGAAGTGGGTAGGCATCTTGATCAGTTTTCTCGTTCAACTTCCTGAAGTCAATGACAATCCTCCAGTTCTGTTTTCCGGATGCATCGCGTTTTTTCGGGACAGAAAAAAAAATAAATTTCCGAACACTTAGTTCAAGAATTTAACTGATAATAGAATACTTGAAGATATTAAAATCGTAACTTTTGGTCCAGGTTTTTCTTAAAATTCTTTAAAACAAAACATTTTTCTTCACAAGTTTTTATAGCCTCTGTAATGTATAGGTACATCCTATAGACAAGTCGTACCTACAATGTGAAAGGGCATATCCTGTTCACACTATACATTAAATTAGTATCCTTCTACAAGCAAGCTCGTGCGCCGAATATCTGCACAAAGCGAAAAGAGACCCGTTCTCACAGCATAGAGTAGGGAGCGCCAGCCAATCACAGCAGAGCGGTCCGCGTCGTCTCGCCACTCGTGGTCTGAAGTAGCCGTTAAGGCATACCTATAGTAGACTACCAGCGTCAAAGTACTAAGTAGGTAACGTGATATTTTTTGGAAAGTACAAGTAACGAGGTGAATTGCGTTACTGGTAACTATTTAATTTTATTAAATTCCATTTTTAATCTTCTTTTTCTAATATGCCAATTCCTTATAAAACAAGAGTTTTCCGAGACCTAATATGGAAATAATGCGATTCTTTCTGTGAGCTCGTTTCGATGAGCTTATGGCCTGCCAGCGTTCCTTCTTTGTTGGGGAAATAGTTTGAATCCTTGCTTTTTCTTTCGTTCTTCTGGAGGGATTCTTTTCCCCTAGGGCTCGTAAGAGGGGCATTGATGAGAGCCTTTTCTGTTTAAAACAAGGAAACTCTTTTAAAAAAATAAACAACACGTCTTAATCTTGTTTCTTGCGTGCTTTTTGGATAGCTCCCTGGTCTCGAGAATTGGTTTTGTATTAATGCCTAAAAAATTAAAAATGATTTTATTTGACAATAACTTATAAAAGAAAAAGAATATAAAAAATGCCTTGTGCTCACTAACTAATTTTTAATTATAATTATTGAAATAAATTCGATATCTTCTTTATGCCTTTTTCATTATAATTGTTAGTAGTACGGATTCTCTGGCATACAATCAATGATTGTAAGACTGAGATTTGACAGAGAATCAAATAAATGTACCAATAACCATGACAGACGAACCGTGAGTTTAAATACCACCTATCATGACAATTATTTTGTTTATTGTTTTTAAATAAAATGTAGGAGGCGAGGGAATATCACAATTCCACCTTCGAGAAACTTAAATACAAAACAAATACATTTCAAAAATTATAGCCTTACACAAACAATCTATAAAATTCTTGGGGATTCTGGATACTGTAATATAGATAATAAATGCTAAATTATAAAAAAGAGAAACGAAACGTTACAACTTATATTTTTGTGTAGCAATACAATTTGTTAAAAAAAATCCTAATAAAATTTTTCTAGAAGCAGATAAGGACAACGTAACAGTTGCAATGCATAGATCACAATATAATGAACAAATGTTAAATTTATTATCAGAATAAATAAATTTGCGTTTTCAACAATAGATGGGACTGAAATGCTTATATATCATCCTCAGAAGCTAAAGCATTCAAAGAAAATTTACCATAATCCCTAGAGGATGTAGACTACCTAAAATTCCTAATACCCAAACTGCAAACGTAGGTAAATTTCTTTCAGACCATTTAAGATTAGTATCAGTCAAATCACAGTATTGTGAATTCGAAAATTGTTGGAAATTGCGGAAGACTGATAATTTATGGAAATTTATTGATTTTATATGGTAAGCTTCTGTTACCTAATTATAAGTAATATCAAATTAATTTCTCTTCTGTTGAAAATTCTACTATTTGCATTTTGAAAATTTGAAAGAGCATCACATGTTATTTTAAGATTCCTAGAAAAATTTTTTATACAATTTGGTAAATATCAATTTAAGCTGAATATTTCAAAAGATTCTGAAAAATTAAATAGATTTGTTGAATTTTTAAAAAGATAATTTTTAGAATTGTCTGAAGTCTTCAAAAAATTTCAACTTTTCTTTAAAAACGTAGAAAAATTATATTTATGTAATCTAAACAACATACAAAATAAACAATAAATAAACTTGAGCGTCTCAAGATAATTTTTTCAATTTTATCTTCACGTTACCATACGTAATAATTTCGTAAACAAAATTGCGACCACAGGAAAGTTTTCGAATTATAAAATTTTCGAATACGAAAAACTAAAAAACTGTTATATTAAAAAGCACAAAATAATAAAAGACACATTTATTAAATGACAATATGATTAATGGAATGCACAACATTATATGTGATTATTTATTTATTCCATTAACAAAATTTTTAAAATGAAACCGTTTGCTATAAACACCACATATTTTAAAGCATCATATTTTTAAAAAAGAAGGTGACATTATTTGTTATAAACCCCTTTTTTATTTATTCCTTATCTCAATGAATTATATTTTAATAATATTTTTAATGATTTTTTGCATAATGTAGAACTTTTTTAAAGTCTGCAAAAAATGTTATCTTTTTATAGAAAAAAATGAAGATTCAACCAAAACTGAAATAGTTAAATTTTTAATTTAAAACGGATTATTAACTAAAATTATGAATCTTCAACGAAGAGAATTAATTTTTACTAACCCGTTTCATATTTAACTAAAAAAATGAATTGTTAACTAAACAGAGCAATTTTTAGTTGAAACTTAAACTTTTTTAATTAATATTTTTGGAAGAAAATTATTTTCATTAATTAAAATTTTTGCTACTACATTCAAAATATTAAAGTTTTAAGCAAAAAGACAAATTTTTTATAAAAAACTACGAATTTTCAAACGACAATTTAATATTTACTTTTTCAGTTTACAAATTGAATTGATGTTCAAATAAAAGAGAATAATTTTTAGTAAAAATATAATACTCAAACTTTCAGGTGAGAAAATTAAGGATAATAAATATTTTTGAAATTATACTATTTGTGACGACGAGTGTTAATTTCAAGATTCTGGCTTCCCAAAAAACTTCTAAGCATTAATTCTGTAACCAGAAATTAGATAATTTTACCATTAAAACCTTGCTAAAAATTAGCGTTATTTTCTTGAATTGAAGTTCTTGTTACGATCTATAACAGCTTAATGCAAAAAACCTGACTTAACATCAAAAGCTCTGTGTTTCGATTCCCAGTGGAGCGAAAAAGAAGATCTTTTTTAAAGAATAATTTAATTTCTGAATTTGAAATATTATTTTACATCTAGTCTGATTAGAACGTTAAGCATTTTCTACTATTGAAGATTCTTAACTTGATCGATATTGTCGATTTTTTGTCTCCACGATTTTGGAGGGTTATTTACTGTCGGTAAAGTACCATCCGCTGATGATATAACAGATTTATTTAAAATAATTTTTTGTAAGATCAACACTTTGCTAAAAATTATCGTTTTTTTCTTTAATCAAAGTTCTTATTCCGATCTCTATTAGCTCAATGGAAAAGCACATAACCAAATATCAGAATTTTCGTGGTTTGACTCCCAGTGGAGCAAAAAAAAAGATCTATTTTTAAGAAAAAATTTAATTTTCAAATTTTAAATATTATTTTACATCTAGTGTAATTAGGACGTTAAGCATTTTCTGCTATTGAAGATTCTTAACTTGATCGATATTGTAGATTTGTTGTCTCCAAGGTTGTGGAGGGTTATCTACTGTCGGTAAAGTACCATCCACTAATGATATAACAGATTCATTTAAAATAATTTCTTGTAACATTGATAAAAATGAGCGTTACTCTCTAGAATTAAATTTCTAATGCCGATATCTCTAATAGCTTAATGGATAAGCAGTTGAACGGATATCAGAAGTTCTGTATTTCAATTCCCAGTGGAGCAAAAAGAGAAGATCTTTTTTTCTAAAAAATATTTTATTTAAAAATATCTATTGTATTACCTACTACCAGCACCCAGGAAAAAATCTTATCTGCAGGAAAGAAATTTAAAAACAGGAAATAAAAAATGTGATAGCATAAAAAAATAATTTCTGGTTTTTATACAGTCCACCTTCTAAATGCCTCGTTCAGTCTTTTCCGAATGCAATTTCACCTGTTTTCGTAAAAAATTAACATTTTGTTTAAAATTCATATTTCATGCTGACAAATCAACTGAAATATTCTTTGGATTAATACTTTTTCTGAAAATTTATAATATTTATATTAAACTTCATCGTTTTCAGTGTAAATATTACACCTTTCTTTGAAAAATGCAACTGTTTTGATAAAAATTGAACTATTTCCTAGAAAATATTCGGCTTCTTTAATATTCCTATTTTTGTATTGAAAAGTCATTGGAAATATTTAAAGATGAAGATTTAATTTTTTGTGTGGAAAATTTGTTTTCTAAATTTTTTAAAAATCACCCGTTTTAGTAGAATTTTAATTTTTTTTGACTAACATGAAACTGAGCTTTGAAATTTGAGAATCTTATTCAAACTCATACCTTTTGGTTAAAAATTCTACTGCTTTGTTAAAAATTAAACTATTTTGTAAAAAATCTACTTTTTGTTTAAATTTAATATTTTGAGAATGAAGAGAGTATTAACAGAAGTTTCAGTTTTCTTGGATTAAAATGCAACTATTTGGTAGAGAACTCAACTCTCCTGTTCAAAATTGATGGTATTTCAATGCAAAAGTTTCTCTTTTTCTTAATTAAAAATTCAATTTTTTCGTCGTGAAAACTTTTTTTTTTATTTGAAAATTAATATTTTGATGTTTAAATTTCAAATGGAATTTTTTTTTTAAATGAAAATTTAACGATTGAAAATTTTTAAAACTAAAAATGCATCTGTTTTGTTAAAAATTGGTCTTTTTGAATTGAAAATTCCATTTTTTCCAGAGAATATTTTTTAACCGAAAATTCCACAATTGTTAGTAAAGTTTATCTTTTTGATACAAAAAATGTGTCTGTTTTAGTCAAAATATCATTTTTTGCGAATTTGAAACTTTTTGATTAAAAATTCTTTTTCTTCAATTAAATAATCAAACATTTTGTCTAAAAGATTCGGTTGAATCATTTTATTAAAAAATCATTTTTGCTTAAAGATTTATACTTTAAGTTGAATATTCATATCTTTGGCTAAAAGTTTAACTCTTTAGTCAAAAATCCTTTTTTTGTTAAAAATAAATTTTCTAACTGGAATTGTAACTTCCGCATTTTTTTAAATTTATCTTTTTTAGTTAAAACTCTCATTTTCTGTGAAAAAATAATTTTATTTGTTTAAAATTTCATGTTTGTTGAGTAAGAATGCGTCAGTTTTGTGAATAATTTTTTTTTTTGCTGAAAATTTATATTTTGGTTTGAAAATTAAATTTTGTAAAGAAAATTCGTCTTTTGGCTTAAAGGTTCAACAATTTAGATAATTAATTATTTTTTTTGAATAAAAAATGTTTATTTGTTAAAAAATTCCTCTTTTTGGAAATGAATTTTTTTTTTTAAATAAACTTAATCTTTTTTATTGAAATATAACTTTTGACACTTTTTTGTTAAGCTTTTAAGTTGACATTTTTTTATTTGTTTCTGAAATACTGTTTTCTTCTTAACGGCAATTTTTAGAGTGGCACAAATTTTACGGAAATTTTACGGAATTTTATAAGCACAACATTGCGCAAGATTTTTACATTATTCAAATAATAAAATGACATTTAATAGTAAATATTACGCAATATTTACCCTCGCTAACATGCCATGGTTGGCAATGTAAATAATTATTATAATTTTTAAAGTTCATACATTTTTCCCTTGAATTTTTCGTGATAAAAATAATCTTATTATCCGTGTGTGCTAATTAAATAATTATGAAAAATTAATTTACGATTTAAAATAATACAATTAGTGTTTTTCTACTTATCTAAGCTAGCTCTATTATTTCTAATTTCTTTGGTAAAATAATATTCTTTTTTTTAATTATTTTTATTGATTAATTATTTTATTTAACAACTTTTTCTGCCTCAATTACATCTACATTGAATATAAACAAACTAAATTGATGGAAAAACGACAAAAGTTGCAGTAAAATGTTTACATCTAATTTTTATTGTGATATAATGCACTTTATTTTAATGATATCTAAGAATAAAATGTAATGCAAAATAAGAAACAAATATTAAAATAATTAGTAAAAATAAAATGTGCACATTATTTTGCAATATCTGAATAAGGGCAGTACCAAACCGAGGGGCAGAAATAAATATAATATACACTTGTTATATTAGAGTTGAACATAATGTAGCCGAAGGAGCTTTAACAAAAGAGAATTCACTACCAAAAAATGACAGTTTTCAATGTGTTGAGATTTAACTTTTAAGGGATTGCACATAAATGTGGGGTAAGTAAAAAGATCGAGCGCGTAGCGCGAGGTGCATGCATTCTCAAGCACGAAGCGCGAGAAAAATATACAATCAAGCGCGCGACGTGAGAACAATCAGGGAAAATGATAAATTGGATAAAAAAAAATTTGAGAATTTTTAAAATCATGATTTGCATTAACCCTGGTAAAATATTGTTAATAATAATTTGATTGCCTTCTATTTATATATTTTTTTATTTTCTTCTTCCTGAAGATTATAGTTTTATTTATAAATTTTATTCTTTCTTTAAAACTTAACAAATTAATATTTATAATTAACTATTTTGTTGGAAGTCGATATATTTTAATTGGAAATTTAACAGCGTGGGTAAAAGTTGAAGTAAATCTTAAAAATTTGTTTATCTGAACTGAGGTCAACAAAAAAATTGTCAACGATAAATTTTATGGATAAAATTTTAACTGAAAATGATTTTAACTTAAATAGAAAAGAAACAAGTTTTCAACAAAATCATTCAAGTTTAAAAAAAAATGCTTTTTTGACAAAAAGTAAATTTTCAACAAATGTGTTTGATATTTAACCAAGGGGTTGAGGTTTTGACCAAAAATATGGATTTTTAACCAAGAAGATTAAATTTCTGTCAAAAAGGACAAATGGTCAAGAAAGTATTTACTTGCATTTTTACAAAATAGAAGGGTTGTTTACGAGATTAATTCTCTACCAGAATTTTATAGTAAGAATGAACTTCTGATCAAAAATATTTGAATTTTTATATTAAGTTCTATTGATTTAGTTCCTATTTAAACAAAAAAATGAGAAAAAGGGAATTTTTCTTTAGAACAGAAGAAAACCTATGATTCCTTTAAAAGAGAAAAGAATTTTCTAAAACGGTTTTAAACAATCAGAAACTCGGATTTCCGTTTTCGGCGTGAAAGTGTAAAGTAGCGGGAATTGTAATTGCTGAGTTTTTTCGATAATTGTAGTAAAATTTTAGGTAAGTTAATTGGAAGAGTGTACAGAAGGGTTTGGATGAAGGTCTGTGTTTAAGGGATTGTGAAATTGGAGAGGGTATAAGGATATTTTTGAAGATTGAGACAGATTTGTGTGAAAGTTGAGGTTAGATTGGTTTGAGATTTGTGACACAGTGAGTGCACTGGGTTGGTCGGGTTAATAGTAGCAGGGCTGGGTAGAGACGGAGAAAGACTATTCAGGTACCAGAACGCGACGATAGAGGCAGGGAAGGATAAAAGGCAAAAAAGTTTGAATTTGAAATTGGTTTCATAGACAGCAAAAATTATAACATCGAGGAAAAATCGGATTCAGAGCAGAAAGTGTTTAGTACATAGAAAGAGATCAAAGAAATAAAGGCAAGGGGGCAGTCCAAATAAACAATTGAAAAGGAGAGATTAAGAGAGAGTGGAGAGGGGAAGTAGTGAAGAGAAGGACGATTTACGTTCAAACCTAAAATATCCAAAAATGCTCAGATCACCGCCGGAAAAGAAGAATTGGGTTTAGAAGGGTAAGAATAGCAAGGGGACTAAAGGAAACGGTGACGAATCCAAAGACCAGAGGAAATAGGAAAGAATAAAAGAAATTCGCGAAGTCATGATAGAAGTAATGACAATTTAAGAAGAAAGGTAGGGAAAAAGGGGAGAGGAATTAAGGAAAGAAATTAGAAGGGAAATGGCTGAACTTAGGAAAGAAATGATAAAATGGAGATGGAGAGATGCAAGGTAGAATTAGCAAGATAGAAAGCTCGACTGAGGAAAATAGAAGAAAGAATAGAAAAAAAGAGAGGGAATAAAGAAAAAGATACGTAGTGATAAAGGGTATAAGATTAGAGGGGAAGAAGATGCACGAGGGAGTAGAAGAAGTACTAAAAAGGATTAATGTAAGAGTAGAGATAGAGAAAGAGCGAAGTATAGGAAGAGAAGAACGAAGAGGGGAGAGAATGGCACTAGTGAAACTAAAGAAATGGGAAGATAAGAGGGAAGTAATAGCAGAGAAGAGGATGTTATATGGGAGCTTGGAGAGAACAGAGGATGATGTCACATGGGTACAAAGGAGGATGCAATATAGGTTAAGAAAAATAGCGGAAGAGGAAAGAAAAAAGGAAAGAAGAACATGGGTCAAATATGGGAGGATACAGATAGACGAAGTATAGTAGGATTGGGATGAAGAAAGGGAAGAGTTAGTAAAAAATGGAGGGCAGGGAAACTAGGAGAGGAAGGAACAGAATGTAGAAAAATGAGCAATAGTACGACGCAAGCAGATACAAGAAATAAATGTAGGGAATAATGGAGGATATGTTACTGGAATATAGCAGGGTTGGAGAAAAAGGATAAAGAATTTATGAGATATTTGACACAATGGGATTTTATAATAATGATGAAGACGTGGCTAGATGAAAAGGGATGGGAAAGAGTAAGGGGAAGATTACCAAGAGGTTAGAAATAGCAAGTTCAAAATGCAAAGAGGAAGAATATAAAGGGCAGAGCAATGGAAGAAATGGAGATGGGAGTACGAAATGAATGTATAACTGTGTAAGATAACAAAGAGAGAAAAGAACAAAAAGAAGGATTAATATTGGAAAAAGTGAAGATAAGAGGAGAGAAATGAAAGATAGTGGGGGTTTATGTGAACGGAGATATGCAGGAGAAAGCAGAGGAGTTAAAAGAAATGATAGAAGAAAATAAAGAAGATATTAGACTTTTAATAGGTGGGGATTTCAACGCAAGAACAGGAGATAGAGGAGGAAGGGAATGGGGAGAAGAGGGAAGAAGAAAATCAAAAGATAAAGTGCTGAATGGGGAGGGAAAGAAGTTGTTAAAGAGCTTGGAGTAGTTGTGATGGTTTATCTTAAACGGAAATATAGAGGGGGATAAAGAAGGAGAATATAAACAGTCAGGAGGAGAAAGGAGAAAGGATGATGAGATAAAAGAGAAGGTCAAGAAATTAGAGGTAGGTGAATATATTGCTTCGGATCACTTTCCATTATTAGTGACATTAGAAGGAGAAGAAAATAATGGTAATATACGTAAAAAGGGGGCACAGATAAAGAGTGTAGGTAAAGGGGATTGGTCAAGGCAAGGAAAAGAA